>SNQJ01S0112089.1:0-13314 GCA_010110895.2 Picea sitchensis
ATAGCAAAACTAAAAAAAAACAAAAACAAACAAACAAACTAATAATTAACAACACAACTATAATCTAATATATCGAAATTGTTTACAATTAATACAATATATGAATTAAAGAATTAAGCTATATACAAAAAAATAAAATATAAATAAGAACAAAACTAAAATTAATTATTTACACATAATAAAGTTAAAACAAAAATACTAATATTATAGAGAATTTAACTTAAACTAGTTTATAACCAAATTTAAACAAAACTTGATCTAAATCCATATTTTAACAAAACTTAAAACCTAACATAACATGTATTCTAACTCAAAATGAAAATTTAAAATTAAATTAAAATAAAAAACTATACTAGTCAAGAAAATTTAAGAAAAGAGCTAATACAAGGCCCAAAAATCCATTCTAATAAAAAAATTCAATTTTAGCATATGTTACAACAATATATGTGGGCAATAACTTGTGCTTACCATGTAGGTGTGCGATGTTTTTCTCTTGATTTTAAGTTTCCTCCAACATAGAAGTATGAATTTTTTTTGGTACTTATAAGTAGGAGGAAAATCTATTTTTCCTTCATTCCATCCTTTGAATACATGTCCTTCACTATGCTCAATTTGAATCTATCATAGAGCATGGAAGATTTGTTTTATTTCAAGAGACTAAGGTTCAAATCAAAGTCTAGTAGAACTAAACAACTGCAACAAAACATTTAGTATGAAGTATGTGTACCTACCTGATCTTTCTCTAACAAAGACTTCTAGTCATTCTTATCCACTAGATATTTAGTATCATCATGGAAAAGAGAAATGTGATAATTCAAATCCAAAAGCCAAATAACTTGATTGTGAAATGGAATCACAATATAAAATTTGATAATCAACGTGCCAAACAAAACCATTAAATCAATGACGACAAATAGAAAGTTCCATTCAAATAACTTCCCAATTACAGAATATGCTCTTCACCCATAAGGGAATAACTAATTTCCCCTTCTATTTATATATTTCCCATTTTTTTAGCACAATTGACAATTTAAGTTGGCTTGCAGTAATCCAAATATTAAAAATCATAAGGTAGTTGTGCCTTGGTGGATTTTAACTTGTTCGCTTTCACTTGTAGCTCATCACCCTAAACACCACATGTAGAATCCAAATCACCAATATGATACGATTGAACAAATTCATTTAAAATAAACCTTTAAAACATGATCTAGTACTCGATTACCAAATATATCATGGAATGTCAACTTAATGACTTAAGTCGCTATAAGAAATTGCTTATGTTTGTATGATTCCTCAATCATGTAATAAAGTTTGTAGAGCATGCCAAACTATGGTGAAAAAGAACATCACTCTATTTGTATTAGAATACTCTTTCCGAGATATGAAAAAAACCAACAATTGTTATCATATGGAAGCAAACAAAGTCTAGGATCTTTTAGGGAAAACTACAATAGTACTCAACACATGGAAAAAGTTGGAGGCATTTTAGACCACGTCAATCACAAAACATAGAGAATAGTTTCATTTTCAAAGATTGATTCGATGTAAAACCTATTAAAAGGTATAAACACTTTATAACTTTGGAAGAATGTATAGGTATCTTACTCATAAATGGGCTAGTATAGCTTCTTGAATAATAAAACCAAAAGCAATATTAGATATTGCAAAACAAAAGTTCCATTACATTTGGCAGATTTTCTTATAATGTGCATTAATTATACATGTTATATTTTCAAATTACAAATCTTTAACCTTCCCTAATTTCAACGTAGAAGGTTTGATACAATCTTTGCAACTCACAGTATGTTCTCGTCCTTTCCCGACCTACAAAACATAATAAGAGAAATTAGAATTATTTTCTCTATAAAGAAGGTTTCACTTTGCAATAATTTGCTATACTATTGTCTACGTATTAGAATCATGATATCCATGTTTACATTCTTACTATTTTACCATTGTGTACAAATACAAAATGATCAAAATCTTCTTATAGCTCCAATTGTTCTCTGATTTCAAATAATGTCCAATTCTCCTCCATTGATAATGTCCTAAAGATTTCACCATTTTTCATAACATCAAATGAAACTATTGGAGAATGTGTTTCATCATCGTCGTCCCGTTCCTTTGGAATTCAAACACATTCCCCCATTTGTCAAACATGTCTCCACCTACAAAATTTAAAGGAGATATATAACATCTGTCTTGAAATCCAATACCTGAAAGAATCAAATGAAAATAATTTGTATCATCCTATATTTGTTACATTCATAATCAACTCCCTCTTTTCCTCTTATAACCACTAAAAGAGAAGAAGCATGATACAATTAAAAATAAATAATATAGAAATGACTTACTTGAAAGACACTATGTCATGACTCAATCTGCACTCTTTTTCTTCTCCAGTTTGGTCATGTACTCTTCTATCCCACCCAGTGGAAAAACAAAATTGTAAATATCTCATTGGAAGGATTTTAAGTAGCATACATTTTTCCAGTTTCCCTTCTCGATGACTCCTTCGCAAAAAGATTAACATGCATAGATAATGGCATGAAAATTCCACTATGCACATGAATTCCACCTTTTTCTTTCATTCCAATTTGGATTTATGAAAAGAACTTGTAACGAAAAGAAATTACAGAAGAATCATCTACACTTGGCCATTCCAATAAGATAAGGGAAGGTAAATGGATCTCTTTGAGATATTCACATGATCCAAAAATTTTCGAAAGAATGTATTCATATTTATAAAATAATACACCTCCCTTCTCTAACCATGTAGGATCCTTACCAAGATAGAGTAGTTCTCCTATTTTTGAATGAACAACTTGGAAAACACTTGTTATGCATTCAGTTGGTTCCCATTCTTTCCAATTTGATATCCATAAACCTAGGATAAATGTAACATTCATGTTATAATAAAATAAGACTAAATATATGTTGAAATCATAGAATCTTTAAATAAAATTTGACCTCAACAAACTATGATATCTAGATTGGTTATGCATACTCACAATTACAATAAATTTTCTGAAAAATTTGGCCGAGTAGAAACTTTCTCTTTTGATATCTCTCTATAGTCATAAACATGTGGCACTTGAATCATTTCCACTTTTTGTCCTCCATTACTCATCCTAAATCCTTTTACCAAACCTTTCTAATACATTTTAATGTCTTGCAAATGTCTTTTTTTTATTCCATGGCATCCAATTGTTGATGGTTTCATTGTTACCCATGACCCAATAGATAATGGCATCAAAAATCATTTTCCTTCATCATCAATATTGTTGATGTTGTCCCTCAGGTTGTTCTTATAAAGAACAATTCCAAGGCACCCAACAAGGCCCTTAAAATCATCTTCCCACTTTAGGCTCTTATAGAAAAATCTAGGAGCCAGAGAGGATATCCCTTGTGAAAATTTAAAGAAAAATAGGTGAAATTTAAAATCTTAATCACAATCATTTAGAACATCCAACATTATTGATGAGACAATAAATAAGATAAAACAATCAAAACAAGACCATAATTTAGTTCATATAAAGAATTAAATTAAGTCAGATCACTTCATTAGTAAAAGAAAGTCCCCATTAATAAAGTGAAAACAATAAAATAAATCAAACAAAAAAAAATTACAAATAGATTTTATGGAAAACATATGAATCACATATAGTATTATATACTGGAAATAAAAACAATAAAATAAATCAAACAAAAAAAAATTACAAATAGATTTTATGGAAAACATATGAATCACATATAGTATTATATACTGGAAATACGAGATTAGCCAATGTCATTCACAAATCTAAATAGAAAGATAATATTCAATTTAACCCTGTATGATAAATTGAAAACTTTCTATAATGAACAATTTCAATGCGGATCAAGTCATCTCAAAGAATAGAATTGAAACTGTAAAGCATGTTAAACAAAACAAAAAAACTATACATAAAAGAAATTAACATGAAACAACATTAACATAACAAAATCTTATTTAAAATCAAATAAGGGCACTATTGGAAATCTGAAACCATCATCTTATTGCAGTGAATTCACAAAAAGCAATGTATGTCTTTCTAGAAAATCCGACCCTTAGAGGGCCATCCAAAAATATTTTTATAGTTATTTTTCATAACTGTAAAATAATCGTCTTGAAATAACTTCCTTTAAAGTGAATTAAAATAAACTATTTTTTGTTTTTTTATCTTGACACCAATTTGAATTTTCTTTGTCGAAGATAAACTACCAGTTGTTGGTTCCTTGAAGGTTATCTTCTTCCCTTTGAGTGATGTACCTGCCACCTCTCTATGATCGCTTTCAATAGAACCAGAAGAAACTTTGGTTAAGTCTTTTTCGTCCTCTATTTGAGTAATCATTTCCTATAGAAGATTCATTGGGACTAATTTAAACCTTAGCATCTCGTTCCATTTGGTAGGGGTAGGAAAAGGTTGTCTCAACATTTTTCTCTATACAACATTGGAGATAAAAGATAGGGATTTTCAGGATGATTTATAAGCAGACCATTAAGCATTGTTAAAATTATAAAATCATTTTTTAAAGAACTTACAATAGTTTTCCCAATGAAAACTATGGTTTCATCAATATCAAACTAAGTATTATCTTTGCAAGCAATTAATGCTTGAAGATATGCTTCTTCGGATTAAAGCCAAGGATTTGTTGTCCAAGGAGATGGAAGACCAAGTTTCCTGATCTTTCAGAAATGTCTTTTGAATTCAATTATGTCTTGATGAACTTCTTCAGTATTTTTAACCAATGCTCGAAGTAATTCACCTTTATCTATAACATTATTGACCTTCATAACATAATTTATCTTATCTGTGATTCCTAAATCTTTCAAGTCTTGATCATACATAGAACCAATGAATTCAATTATTCTTTCATCCCGGGCAACCTTCTTTTCCATTTTAGACAAAAGATTACTAATGTCTAATTGTGCATTTTTAATAGTAATTGTTTCACAGGATTGAAATATTTCCAAAAAAAAACTAAAATGCTCTATAACTTGAATAATATGATCCCATAATATTTGTCTGGCTTGGATAAGATGTTGTGTACCTGCAGTTTGTTCTAGTGTATCCTCAAGAAATATTTTCAATATTTCCTTCTCTTTCATAAGAACATGGGTTCTTTGAGTCATTGTTTCTAATTTCTCTTCAATATCAATAATTTTTTATTCTTTTAGTTGATCGCTCTTTGATGGTCCTATAGTTGATTTTGAGACGGCCATAGAAGATGTTGTTGAAGAATCATAATTCTGATTTGTTCTGCTTTCTTTTCCAAGAAATTTCTCAGAAATATTTTCCTTTTATGTTTTTAATCCAACAATCTCCTTGTTGAGGGATATCAGATTTTCTTTGAGAATAACATTTTATGAGTTGACCTTATTCTTTGCTTGATAAGACTCAATCAATTCTTTTTATTCTGTCAACTGAAAGGAGTGAATATTCAATTTAGCCTTTAATTTGTTAATATCTCTTTCTTTTTCATCTAGAATAGATTTAAAGCTTCAAGTATCCTTATTTCCATCAATTATTAAATCATTTTTTCCTTCTAGTTCTTTAACCCTATTTGCCTTGATTTTGTTTATGGTATTTTCATTTCTCTAAAGCTTCAAGTATCCTTATTTCCATCAATTATTAAATCATTTTTTCCTTCTAGTTCTTTAACCCTATTTGCCTTGATTTTGTTTATGGTATTTTCATTTCTCAACTGCTGAGATAATTTTACCACAACATTACTCAACTTTCTAACATTTATTGATGATTGAATCATCCTACGCTCTACCATCTCTCTAGTTTGTTTGTGCCATTCAATTGAATCAAAATCATTGACTTGAGATAAATCCACTTCAACTGAAGTAGTCTTATATTCAACTAGCCATGTGTCTTTAATTGCTTCAGGTTGCATCACCAAAATATTAAATTGATTATTTTTTAGATCAATTGAAGTTATAAATCCAGGCCTTGATAATTCCGGACTCTCTAATATAGTACTACCTTTGAAACCTAAAGACAAACTTCGGTCATCCTTCAAAGGCATTCCATATGAAACTATTACTAAATGCCCTTATGATTTATTCTTTTCCAAATCTCCAAGGATAGATGTAATATGCTTAGATATATCTTCTAGTGCTTCTGCATTTTCTTCATTAATGGAATCTAATAATTTACTTTGTTTAATCACTCTAGGCTACAAGTTTTTCATCTTGGATTCCTCCATTGATTTTTAATTCTCAATAATCAAACAATCAAGATCAACAGAATAATCCTCTGCTCCAACGAATGTTGTTTCCTATGATTGCAGTTTATTTTCCAATTTTATATGACCGGTTGAGTTTTGCATAGTCAAAACATCTTGCATGTCTTGCCAAGTTTTTTATTAGAAATTTTTTCAATAGAAGGATTAGGAGAGTGTTGATAAGCGATTAATACAACCTTTTTTTTTTGTTTCGATATAATATGATAAGGATCATATTTCCATGATACATACTTTCTTAAATAATAATAATACAACAAATTTTCTATAAAATCAAGGGTTGATTTGATTTTTATGAGAAAAGAAGAAATCGTTGCAAGTAAAGGAAAGGATGTCTTTTTACTTTTTGAAATAAAGTGCAAGTGATCGGTGAGTAATATTTGTCTGCAAAATTCTAGTGAAAAAATTCTGGGAGAAATATAAACAAACAACTGATATGGTTGATCTTCAAAACCATAGATTCTGATAAGAGTAAAATATTTAAAACAATCCAATCACCCACTTTAAGGGTATGATACAATTGTATCTTTTGTTGATATGAAATAGGCATCCTAGGAGGTTCATATCCTAAATGAAGAAGATAAGTATTAAAAATAAATTGATTAGAACACTGTAGATAACCATCTTCAGATACTGAAACTACTAAAATAAAATTCCATCTAGTAACAGGAGTTACGAGGAAAATATATCTATGGCTAGGGGTAAACCACAATAGACGGAAATGACTACAGAAATCAAATCTAATCTTAGGTATGCTATATAAACAAATATGCTAGAAAGACAAGATAAAAGGCCTACCTCGTCCAGACGTTTGATGAAGTCCACCGTTGAGCACTTGACTCAAAGCAATACACCTACAACTTGTCCTCAAAAACCAAGAAATGTAAGAATATGGTGATATATATAATGTTAGCACATTCAATAGTATAATCCATCAAAATTCATAACAAATATTCCTATGGAATAACAATTCAAATATTTTCAATATATTAATTGGACGAGAAAAGAGTATTTCTATTAAAATGTAATCATCATAAGTGAATGAATTACAACCTTCTGTGTTGGCATGGTTTGGAACCGAGAAACTAAGTCCCTTCCAGCTGGGCCTCCACTTCAATCCTCCGCCAAAGGAAATCTTATATAAGAGAGAAAATGAGGTTATCAATCAAGTAGGGAAGAGCTTGGGGACTAAACAATGAGTTCAGACTTAAAAGGACAATGGGATGCAGACTCAATATGAAGTGAATAATTTATCCAAAGTAATTTTTCTCGCAAAGTTGAATTCTTCTGCTCTTTTCCATAGCTCGGATTTGGCCCATTTGTAGCCTTCAAGTGGAACTGAAGGGTCGAGTTGGAACATTTCCAATATATGGAAGGTCAAGGATCATGGATCTCGTGACGTGACATGGAAACCCAAAACCATTTTTGAATTTTGGACACAAATCCTGATGTACGTGGGTTGTAGTGGTGCAACCTACGTATTCACATGTTGTACAATAGTTAGGGTGTGTATATGTGGAAAAATAATGTTTTTAGCTCTGGGATTTTCAAAAAGGGACTTCAAGTTTGCATAAGGAAATGGAGGAAGGCCTTTTGTGCAAGTTTTCATAGGGTGAGGAAAATATTTCTATAATAGATGCCCCCTAATGTGTGAGGTCAGAGGAGTATCTATGATGGTCGAAATACATTATAAGACCCAGAAGTGGAGTAATGGGGACCCAGCTGTAAGAACTAGTTGTTAATGAGAATATTACAATCTGTACTAACTTTGCACACATGGTTGCCAATTTGAATTGCACTGCAAATCCATGTGAAAATATACCAAACAATTTTCGATGGCCATGAGTAGGCAATACCAAGGTGGTTACATGCCAAAGGTTGTCATAGTCATGAACAAGGCCTAGTAAAACCAATATCAAAATCAATATGAAGATATATGTATACAATGGAGTACAATCTAACCTCCCATGATCATTGAAGTCACATAGGTATTGGTCCAATGAAAGGTAGCAACAACTCAGGAAAGCTATGACTATGAACTGACGTCTTCAAGTCTTCTACAAAATCTTCCAAATGTGCAACTCTACATCGTGTGAATAAAGGAGTTGAGGTCAAACAAAATGAGACTTCCTTTGATTACCGGCCATTGAGGTATATCATTAACAAACACAAGATAGCCTATCGATAATGAAAGTAGGTATCAAGGCATCGAGTACACTATTGCAAGTATGAATAGAGGTGATGGGGTTGAACACTTGAATAATCCATCGATCAGGAGACATTGATGTATTCCCAACTATCGATGGCGAGAGAACCTGCCACTAATGACTACAAGCCTCTCGGTACTCATAGGACTCTAAGTCTCGTCTCTAGAATAGATGAGCTAAATTTGATGGAAGGAGACCCGCTGAAAGGAGAGAATTAAGGCATCTCTCATCATTCATCACGAGGTACAAAGCAGGAGCTTGATGATTTGGATGAATGGATGAAGAATGTGTTCATGAACCAATGACCCTACGCTTCTTTCATGTGTTCCAGATGCAAGCGGTACACAAAAAAGATCCTTCGAATAATAGCCAATAAGGAAAATTGTTGACAAAGGTGAGGAAACCACCAATAAGGCTAATGGAATCTAATACACAGCATGAATCCCAATGTGAATATATGTCTTTTCATCAAACACAATGGAAACCACCTAGTCAACGATCAATGATGAAATGTCGACTATTGAGTTCAAGGTTACCTACCAATGAGGAAAGTAGGACCAGGGTGCACAATAGGACTACAACTGCATTTTATTCTGAGATATACTGAGAGTATGACCGACACGAAAAATTCAAGAGTTTTGAAGAATGGCCGACATAGGTCGATAGACATCCTTTGAACAAGGGCATGATACATATGGAAGACTCTAGAAGCATAGACTCAATCATGAAACTTTGAGATGCAGGAGGCATCAATCAAACTCTCCATAGGGACTAGAAGAGTAACTAGTCGGGGGAGTAAACTCTTTGTAACAAGATTAGCTTCTTAAGGTCATGCTAACCCAAAATTTTGATGAAAAGTGGACTAAAAAAAAAAAAAAAAATTCAAAGGGGACACAACTACTGCCAATATAAGAAAATATTCCCTTCATGCTCGTCTTTTCTTTGTTTTCTCATAGTCAAATGAATTTTATGATACAGAGGAGGAAACGAGTGTCATAAGTAAGAAAACTAGTTCTAACAGTGGAACATACCTATGCTCAATGCAAGGAGATGCATGTGGGAGATGGACACTTGGGGGAATGTTTCCTCCTGGGTATAGGGTTTCAAGTTGCAAAGGATATAAACAAGGCTCTGTTTGCATGATGATGTAAACTACTAAGGTGAGAGGCTTATAATGCAAAAGCAAGAACCAACAATAGGCTCAATACTGCAAGCAAGAGAATGAGATGTAATTACAACTTAACACCAAAAAATGTCATTTTCTGTAATCTTAGTCTACTTGGTTTGAAAAATGGATAAACTTGCACCAAATAGACATCCTTTCAAATCCAATTTATGAGTGTTAAAGAGACAAGTTCACTCGACAATATTTTTTTCTTTTTGAAATGAGTCGAAAAAGAGATTAAATCAAACTCATTTGGGAGTCCTCTAGGTATAGGTCATCATGTTTATGAGTAATAAATGAGGTTCAACATAAATTCATGTCTTATCTATAAGGGAATCTCGGTCCTACGGACAAAAATATTTGCATGGGCACCGAATGAAGCAGGGGATCTAACTAGGGTACCCATGCTTGGTAAGTCTCTACCATTCAATAATGACACTTCTAGTTGCAGATAGAAGCTTATGTGTCACTATGAAATGGGTTCATACCTAAGGCATATGAGTGACAGTCATAGGACGATGAAAGTGTGCATGATGGATTGGATACCTATCCTATATGTTGTGTAACAAAAATACCTGTCCAAATTTATGAATGGGCGACATGGCACTGAAAACCGCAAGAATCCTTGGATAAAACTACAAAAATCAACTCCATCCACTATTGTATTAGTCCATTATGCCAAAATATTGGATGAAACTAAACAATTTTACTATACCATTTGTATTTTTTACCCAAATAGTGGATTTTGGACCAAATTTATTCTAAACTTCAACTAGTGATTGTGGGAGCTACGAACACCGGAATCGACAACTGTCTGGACCAGGTAACTCATCATTCTCTCCTCTTTATTTTCAGTGGATTAAATATTGTAATTAGGTTTCATTTTTTAAGTTATTTAGGGCACAATTTGAAAACTTAGGTGTACATGAGCTACAGTTTATCGAGTCACATATACGCATACTTATATGTGGTTGTTTAAAATAGCCAGTGTATAAATGACCCTATATGCTATTGTGTACACTAAATCTCACATATATGTTTGTGGATAGTGTTTTTTAAAGGTTTCTAACTTAAAAAAGGGTTTGACTCTTGCAGGATTGTGCTAGAGTGGAGAGAAAGAGAGCATGAGGAGGTGGATGTTGCAGTGGAGAGAGATCCAGGGGCCCAAATGGCCTTAAAAATATGTGGGCTATACAATTTTTGGGCTCTCAAAGGTATGAGGGATCAATTAATATTGCTACAGTTTCTTGTGAATTACTAGGATCTGGATAGTGAGACCTTCAACCTTGATGGACAACCATTAAGGATTGAAGTTGAGGAAATCTATTTCTTGACGGGATTGTCACATCGGGGTGAGGTGGTCAACCTCAAAACTTGGGGAGCTAGGAGTGGCATGAAAATCGAGGAATACATAGCCACTCATTACATTGCAGGGAACGAGAAGGTAGGAAGAAAACTCCCAATCAGAGTGATAAACAATCTTAGTCTCAATATTGTTGTCCTAGTTTTGACACGAATCATAGGATTAGAATCTTTGCAGTAGGAATCGAGGCCACTTGTGTTCTAATCAGTGGAGTTCTTGTGACCCACGGTGTATGACTGGTGCACCTCATTGTTGGCTAACATGAAGATTCATCTGACAGAATGCAAACTGGGCAGTAATAGGAACTTCAGGTTCTCTTTTATTCTGTGTAGTGTTTTCTTCGAGCGGTTTCCAGGCTTGGGACCTAGAATTGAGATTATTCCTCATGGAACTCGCGATCCAGCCATGGCATGGTGGACCAAGGTGATGAGGCGACAAAGGGGTGGTAGGGTTCCAACACCCTACAATGGTGAATTTTTCTTCTAGTGGATTCGACAGGTGATAGCTATGGATGACTACCCTTACGCCGGGATTGAATTCATAGGAGATTGTGACATGCCATTACCACCATGGTCAACCTACAGAAACATAGGTATGTCAAATTTTTTTAAATATTTCATTTTTTTTTATAGGAAAACAAAACTATTTTTGGATGATGTTAAGTTCTAATTAAACATGTATGTGATGCATATGTAGTTCCATGATGGTTGGACGAACTTCCACGACATCGTCGGAGGCACATGGGAGATGAGGTAGTGGGAGGGGATGTAGATAGAGTGCTTCAAAACATGCAAGGAAATATGTCTCGTTTGACGCAAAGGATTCCCATGATTCTGGTGGAGGATCTGTCGAAGGATATGCAGCGACAGGTTGTAGGTGTGCCCCATGCTTGGGTACAACTATTTTGGCATCTTGCAAACGTTGTAGTCTACTATCATGATACTCATCCAACGCCACAGGTGTAGATGTCATAACTATTATATGATTGGATGTATATGTATATTGAGGGAGTCATTCCCAATTTTGTACTATAACATCATATTTCTTGAAATATATATAAAGACATGGTTATTCGGATTAACTTATGTTACAATGTGTACATTGATGAAAATGTTTTCTTTGCTTTAGTTATATGACAAATTCCAATCTAAGAAAAAATTAGCATATGCATCAGATACACAATTAGAATTTCTAGGTATGTGATGATAAGTAATAAAATCAAATTTTCGTTCCAAAAGTCGTACCCATAGGAATCGTCAGACTAAAGTAGGGTCACGCACACGATAACTATAATTCAACTGGCATACTACTAACTAGGATTCCATGCGAACTTCTAAATATAAAATACCATGTGAAATGGCATCGCACAAAAGTTCTATAACAACGCTACATTCAGCCACATTATTCGTGGATGGCCTTAGGAAAATTCCACTTGAAGACACCAATAGAACCTCGAGTGAGTAAACAACCCAAGCGGTGGAAGCCAAGTTCTATGTATGACAACTCACCCCATATCTGAATCCTAAGTAGACCAAAGACTCCATTGAAATATGCCAACCAAGGGAAAACTCAATAAGCAAGCTGAAGATAAAAATAAGGGGAAAAGATATATACACTAAATTACATTAGTACACAAAGAGTTACACACAAGCTTGGGGATCAAGCGTAATATATTTTCAAATAGATCCCATTCTTGGGCTCAGCCAACATGTTCCCTTCATAATATTCTAATTCATAGGCTCCTTTTTCTAAGACACGTCGTACAATATAGGGATCGTGACACATGGTTTTAAACTTGCCTACCCCCAGTGTTTCTTTGGCTTGATCATATAGAAGGACCAAGTCACCCTCTGCGTACAACCAATGACAAACAAACTTATCTTATTGGACCTTGACACATCTTTTGTTCTCTTTGATAGTTGTTGAGGCATCTCGACGCTACTCATCTAGACTCTCTAGGTGTACGAGGTGTTGTTCGAGATCATAAGTGACATGTAGGAACACCACTGCCAATCTAAGAGAAGGGATATCGAAATCAATAGGTAAGATCGACTCCACACTGTGTACTAAATAGAAAGGAGAAAAATGGGTCGAAGTCTTGATCAAGGTTAGGTGTGCCCAAAGTGTTGGATAAAGCATGATATGCCATTTAGATTTTCTCTGGTGACAGTTTTCTGCAAAATGGTCTTGAGAGACTTGTTCAGAGCCTCTACTTGTCCATTTTCTTAGGGGTAGTAAGGGGAAGAATGACCATGCTTAAACCCTAGTTTAGATGCTAGTTCTTGTTGGAAATATTAAGACAACTG
>SNQJ01S0112089.1:13364-28673 GCA_010110895.2 Picea sitchensis
AGAGACATATATTCATGAGGAAACCCATAAAGGGAGTAAACCTCTTCTTCTTGGAATGATAGGCAGTATTTTATGTTCTGTACATCATCAATCTTTGAGCACCAACTCAAAATGAGGATACAAGATCTTCTTTAACAAGCTGCAACTTGTTGAGAGCACCAACCCTTTGGTTTCTCTAGCACCCACTAGAAGGAAGCACCAACTCCCTGAGTGTTCCAACACCAATTGGATGGAAGCACCAACTTCCAGTCACACAAGCACCAACCTATATAATAGATAACAATGGTTCTCCCTTGCACCACCCTACCACCCTATTTTTTATGGTTGTAACCAAATGGAAGCTACAACTCCCTGTGTTCAAGCACCCACTTGAAACTCTGAGGACAACAGTCCTCCCTAGCACCTCCCTACCACCCTGAAATATAAATATTTTCTTTATGAAATTTATTACAATGATATAGTATTTATCAATGGCTTACTAGTATCATCACTATTCTACTACACTTCTCTTCTCTGCCCACATCAATGTCTTGTTGCTGCTCACATCATATTCACACTCTTGTTCATCTTCTCTTCTAGAATTTATACTCTGTCCTGCCTCTTCATTCTATTTCGTTGCCTCTCTGATCTTCCCTTCATATCATCCACTGCATCACTTCCTACACACATACATCACCCTCGAAAATGCACATTAAATTCTATGTTATGCATGTCCTTCACATGCCAATTCATCTGCCTGATCATTATTCAAACTCTTTGTATTCTCTGGAGGTTATCTAGAATCGGTTCATCATCAGTGGACGTTATCTTGAGATTCTTTGGATTCTCTGGTAGTCACAACTCTTCGTCTTCTCTGGCAGTTATAGTTAGTCATTTTTGGCATCTTTGGATTCTAAGCCCCTTCCTTCACATGACCACCGGCAGTGACCAGATGCCTATTCAAAAGGCGCTTCATGTTCTTGGTCTAGCGAGTGCTAGCTCCTTTTTTCGATATGACCTTGGGCGATGAAATTCAAGTGACCATGCGGTTGTGGGTGCGGCCAAAGGCGGTTTGAGGGAAACCTGATTTTCTCCCCGCAATTCACCATAGATCTCCACGTATGCCTTTGGTGATACTGTGGTTTTGATTGTGTCCCACTCATGAAAAAATAATACACAATCATGTTCTGGCCCCACAATGAAATGAGACCATCGATCTCACAATATTGACAGTGCTTCTGAACTGACAGTTCAGATCTGTCCTCTCAAGTCTGTGGATCATATCTACCCTTCCTAAATTAAAGGCTGATATTTACTTTGTGATCCAGGTTCTAGGAGTTTCAAATCTCAAACCTCTCTTTTCCCATACACCAAAATTTTAGAGTGACAATCCACTGACGCGTGTCCCTCTTGGATCAATGGTCGAGATCTCCTTAGGGTCTCCGAACTTCGTAGATTTTGAATCTCAACTTCGCATTTCTTATGACTAGATATCTTCCGAAATGGAAGATATGCTAACATGGGTGAGACATGTAGGCAGTGTAGTGGGGTGTAGAGGCAGAGTGTGGTAGTTGAGTGTGACGTGTAGCGAGTAGTGGAGTGTGATGTGTATCGGATAGTGGAGTGTGACGTCGGAGTGTGGAGGTGGTATGTATGAGTGGTTTGGTGGTTTACGTGGAGGGGGGATTAGGCGGTAAGTGGTAATGCACAAGGGGGGTCCGAGTTAATAGGAAGGTGACATGTATGAGGGTCCCACATGGAAAATACCACCAGCTCGACCCCCCCCCAATGGTTAAAGGACGAAAGGTCAAGGGGGTCTGATATTCTCTATCGACCATAGATATGAGTCCTCGATTCTTGGCCGTTGAGATTAGTGTGTCCTTTCCTAACTTATCATGTCCTTCCACTTTAGAATGATCTAATGGTTGAAATTCACTTCGGATGATCCGACGGATGAAATTCACTTCGAATGATCTAACGGTCGATAGTGTATTTCGGCTCTTCGGATCTTCGGGCTTCAGGTATTTCAAATATCAAACTTGAAATTATTGAGGTGAGATTTTTTTGAAGCTTAAACTCCTCACATATTTATACCCGAAATGAATGTTGTTCATTTGATCAAGATCTCAGATCAATGACTCGATCTATCTGCGATGCAGCTCTTCTAGCTTATCATGTCCTTCCACTTAGAATGATCCAATGGCTAACGGAAATTTACATAAATAAGATCTCAAATCTTACCTTTCTTATCCTATCCTTCCACTCGAAAATGATCCAACGAATGATAGGAATTCAGGTTTGATCCGACGGTTGACGGGTATTTGGATAATCAAATTCTCAACCCTTTAGCCCCGCTTATCTTCTCCTTCAACTTTAAAATGATCTGACGGCTGATGGGAATTCAGGTTTGATCGAGATCTCAGATCTCAGCCCTTGCTTATCCTGTCCTTCCACTAATTCAATACGATGGTTGTCGGGTATTCATCCTTAGCTTATCCTTCTTGCAAATCCACTGGATCTAATAGTTGTTGGTCCTTTGAACTCAGATCCAACGGATGGGATCTATTCCTCTCTTCCGCACTCATTCCTCCTTTCTGGAGTCTGATCTAATGGTTTGGATTCTTCAAAGTGATCGATCCAATGACCATTGTCACTCTTCTTCTTAATATTTTGATCTCTCCGACTTAGAAGGTTTTCTAAGTGTTCACGGGTCTCGACCTTTTCTCCTCCTATGAGTCTGTCTCTTGGACCTCGTCTACACTTCTGGAAACCGTTATATCTTTTGATTTTTATCGTCTTATTCTCTCTCGAGGTTTGGTGATATTTCCATCAATGACAAGAACACTCTTCCTGTAAACATGCCAACAATCTCCCCCTTTTGCATTGATGGAAACCCTGAAAGGATGCACTATTCTGCTTAGACCTCCAACTGTAGCATACAGACAACACCTTTTTCTCCCCCTTTGACATTAATTTCAAAGAAAAGAGAGAGTGACTCTATGCTCCCCCTAATCATATATACTAGGAGCACTCTCCCCCTCATCAGATAGACTATTTTAACTTGATAACGGGGTCATGCCCAACTTCTGGCGTAGATACTCAAACTGATATTTTGCAAGCGGTTTAGTGAAGATATCAGCAATCTGATCTTTGGATGGAATATAATGCAAAGAAATAATAGTGTTGGTCACCTGTTCCCTCGAGAAGTGATACTTGATGGGTATATGCTTGGTCTTGGAGTGAAATATAGGATTCTTTGACACATTAATTTCACTAGTACTATCATAGTGAATTGGGATCGGTGTAGTATATTTTACCTCCAAGTATCCAAGTGTCTGAATCATCCACAATAATTGGGTACAACAAGTTGCAGTTGTAATGTATTCATCTTTTGTAGTTGATAAGGAAATGGAACCTTGTTTTTTTCTCAACCATGCTACAAGGGAATCTCCTAAGAAGAATGCACCTCCCCTCATGATTTTCCTTTCATCCACGCAGTTAGCCCAATCAACATCTAAATAGAATGATAGTTGAAATTTTTTATTCCTAGGATACCATAGGCCATAGTTCATTGTTCCTTTCAAGTATCTGAATATTCTTTTGACAGCTAAAAAATGACTCTGTTTAGGTGTAGCTTGATACCTTCCTACCATCCCAACATCATGAATTATGTCTAGATGGGATGTTGTGATGTATAATAGGTTTCCTATCATAGACCTATATGAACTCTGGTCAACATCTGGTGAGTCATCATCCTTTCTTAACTTGCATCTAGACACCATAGGTGTGCTCATAGGTGTAGAATCTTCCATTTGAAACCTTTTCAACATTTCTCTTAGATATTTCTCTTGAGAAAGAAATATTCCTTCATACCTCTAAATAATTTGCAGACCAAGAAAAAATGGCAGTTCCCCTATCATAGACATTTCAAATTTAGACTGTATGGAAGAAGCAAACCATTGTACCAATGAAGCATTATCACTTCCGAAGATGATGTCATCGACGTAGACCAACACAATGAACAAATCATTGTCCTATGTTTTGATATATAGATTGTTTTCAATTGTTCCTCTCTTGAACTCTTTGTCTTAAAGATACTTATCCAATCTATAGTACCAAGCACCAAGAGCTTGTTTCAACCCATATAAGGCTTTCTTCAGCTTGTAGACAAATTTAGGGTTATCTTATAGTTGGAAACCTTCTGGTTGTTCCATTTAGACTTCTTTTAGATCTCCATTTAGAAAAGTTGACTTGACATCCATTTGATAGACTTTAAACTGTTTATGACAAGCATAGGCAAGAAACATTATAATAGCTTCTAATCTTGCTATGGGTGAAAATGTTTCATCAAAATCCATTCCTTCTATTTGAGCATATCCTTTGCAGACCAATCTAGCCTTATTTCTTACAATAATTCCTTTCTCATTCATCTTATTTTTGTAGACCCATTTGGATCCTATTACATTTTTATTTTTTGGCCTAGGAACGAGTTCTGAAGTGTCATTCTTTTCAATCTAGTCCAGTTCCTCATTCATTGATTTTAACCAATTTATGTATTTACTGGATTCATTAAATTTCTTGGGTTCCACCATGGATATGAAGGCTATATGTGATTACTCATTGTCTTTGATTATCCTTTTCCTGGTTTGTATGCCTTTGTCTTTCTCACCAATTATCTGACTCTCAGGATGATTCTTACGAGTAATTTTGGAGGAAGGATTTGATGTTGTCTGTTGATTTGAGTTTGCCTGAGTATTTGTATATTCATCTGACTTGGATTCTTCTTTTTCTTATTCCTGGACTTGTTCATCTTCAACTTCAAATATATCCTCTGTTGTTGATTCAATATTGCTCACCTCTCTTACTGGGACTCCTTCATCAACTTTTATGTCAATACAACCAACCAATTTATGCGGCCTCTTATTATATAATCTGTATCATTTACTGTTTGTAGCATACCCTAATAAGATGCCTTCATCATCCCTTTCATCATACTTTCCAACATTTTAATTATTATTATGTATGTATCACTTACTCCCAACGACTTTGAAGTGTTTGATAGAAGCAAGTCTTCTATACCAAAGTTCATAAGGCGTCTTGTCACTGTGTGGTCTGAGGTGAGTTTTGTTAAGAATATGGATTGGTGTGTGTATTTATTCTACCCAGTAGGTTTGACCAATGTTCTTCTCATTCATCATTGACCTGGCCATTTGCTAAATTGCTCTGTTTTGCCTCTCAACTGCTCCATTTTGTTGTGGAGTTCCTGGAATTGTTTATTCTCTCTTGATCCCATGTTTATCACAAAATTCCTTGAAATCACTTGACATAAATTATCCTCCTCTGTCTAATATTACAACCTTTAATTTGTTGCCTATTTGATTCTCAGTTAAAGCCTTAAATATTTTAAATTTCTCAAATGCTTCATCTTTTTCTTTGAGAAAATAAACCCAAATGAGTTTTGAGTAATCATCAATGATCAACATGAAGTAGGTTTCCTTCCATGTGCCTTCCTGTCTTGATGGTCCACATAAATCAATATGAACTAATTTGAGTGGTTTCTCTGTTGAAGTAGAGCTCTTGGATTTCCTGTGTCCTGGTTAGCTTTCCTACTTGGCAGGGTTTACACACAGAATCTTGTGGATTTGATATTCTTGGAAGATCTTTTACTGCCTCAAGATTTTTGAGCTTGATTAAGTGGTCAAAATTTATATGTCCAAGTTTTCTATGTCATAACCATATTTCATGATGTTTTCTTATATGACACTCTTCTCTATCTTATTTCAGCACATATACATTATTATTTGTCCTTATGCCTTTAGCCACCACTTGTCCTGAGTTTACAGACTTTATCTTACAATCTTTTGAAGTGACCACCACTTCACATCCTCTGTCGCACATTCGAATTACACTGAGCAAATTATGTTTCAGCCCATCTACAAACAGAACATCCTGGGATTTTCCTTTGCCATTAATTAAACTCACCATCCCTTTACCCTTGATTTTACCTGGTTCATCATTTCCAAAGGTCACATTTCCTATTTTTCTTCTACTTATAGAAATGAACTTATCCTTGTCTCCAGTCATGTTCTTGGAACATCCACTGTCTATATACCAAGGGTCTTTTTGTTTTTGAGCTAAAATTACTAGACCACATTTTTCACTATCTTTCTTTTTCCATGTGTTGGTATTTCTAGCTAAGGGTTTTATCCTTGGATCTGGTTTGTAATTCTTCAGATGGCAGTTTGCATCTTTATGGTCGAAGTTAAGACAGTTATAGCATTCAAGATCAATGTTCAATAGGTCAAAGTGATTGGTGCAACTTTGTCTACTCATTGGCTTTTTAGTTCTATGTTGCAAAGATTGTGTGTTTCTTGATCTCCTCAGTTGCATGTCTCTAAACTTAATTTGAAAATTTGCAATATTATGACCAAAATTAGAGCAGTAAAAACAATAACCATGGAAGAAATTTTAGTACCTGAAGGATGGCCTTCTATTGGCATTTATTTCTCCATCTTCTGATATATTTGTTTTTTATCAAGGATCATCTTGTCCTTATTAGCTACTGGCGACAGAGTATTCACATGGTCTGATTGTTTGTTGACTTGGAACTTGATCATCTTCACTGGCTCTTTGCTTTATGGTTGTTTGTTTATTAAACCATTTACATAGCCTAAATCAATCTTCAACAAAGGATATCTATGTTTTCTCAGAACGTCGTTTAGTTCTGTTGAGGCTTTAATGCTTGGAATATTTTGGAGATACAATGCTTTAAACTTCTCCATCTCTTTATGGTTTTTAATACCTCTTCTTCCAAGGCTTCACATCTTGCCTTCTTCTCTGATAATTGTTGTTTTAGAATGTCCTATATTTTATTTTCTTCTTCTAATTCCACTTTTAGCAGGGCAAAGTCTTCATCGGGTTTTTTACAGTCTTTCTCGAACTGTATCATCAATTGTTTTTTCTTTTGCTTCTTAAATATGAGTCTATAAATTTCTTCTAGGGCATTGATTAGTTCTCCTTCCAAGTCAACCACAAATTCTTCATCATTAACATCACTTCTTGTGTTTTTATTATAATAATCTCCTTTGGCCATAAGCATAAAGTCATTAACCTTATCTTCACAAGAAGAGTCATTATCTGTGTCTCTTGAAGAGTCATCATTGTTTACACACAAACTTTTATTTTTACCAAATCTCTTGGATTTGTACTTCTCTTCACTTTCAGAGTTCTAGTCCTTCTTCTTGTGTGGACACTTAGATACAAAGTGACCTATATTTCCACAGTTAAAACATTTGAAGGGAAACTTGCCTTGGTACTTTCCTGATCCTTTCTTTAGTCTTCTCACAATTTTTTCTTCAATTTCATCAGGCTTAGAATCTTCATCCTTATCTGCTTTAAATGATGTTTCTCTAGAGGTGGGTTTATATTTACCTATCCTCATTTCATAAGAAGTTAGAGTTCCTAGGAGTTGGTCAATAGGCAGAGATTTTAGATCATTAAGTTCTTCTATAGCAGAGACCTTTGGGTTGAACCTATCTGGCAGAGATCTCAAATTTTTTTGAACTAAAGAGACATCCTCAATATTTTCACCAAGTCCTTTCATTGGATTTACTAGTTCTTCAACTCTCAAAAAGTACATCCCAACAGTTTCATCCTCTTTCATCTTTATCTTTTCAAACTATAATCTATAGGTTTGAAGCTTGGCATCCTTTACCTTTTCATTACCTTCATAACTACTAATGAGTTTGTCCCACATTTCTTTGGCAGATTCTAAGTGCATAACTTTTACAATTTTTTCTTCTGCAAGCCCACTCAAAATAACATTCATATCCTTAGCATTGAAGATGAATTCTACCTTGTCATCCTTATTATCTAGTACAACTGGCTTTACATAACCAGACTCTACCACATCCCAGAAATCTGCACCTAAATCCATTATGTAGGTTCTCATCCTAGCTTTCCACAAGGCAAAGTTTGTTCCATTGAAAAGGGGGGCCTTATTGGTTGAAGTTCCTTTATGACTTGTCATGTTTAATATTATTGATCTACCTTTAAATAAAAGGAACCCGCTCTGATACCAATTGTTGTAAATACTAAGATAAATGAGAAGGGGGGTGAATCAGTTGTTACTGTGCTTAAACAATTTTATGCTTATTAAAATTTTATTAACCTTCTTCAAGTGATCATCAAGATTATGAAAGTCATGAACAGCAGAAATAATAAACACCAATCACACACATGATATACATAGAGACAAATATTCATGAGGAAACCCATAAAGGGAGAAAACCTCTTCTTCTTGGAATGATAGGCAGTCCTTTATGTTCTGGACATCATCAATCTTTTAGCACCAACTCAAAATGAGGCTACAACCTCTTCTTTAAAAATATGCACCTTGTTGAGAGCACCAAACCTCTGGTTTCTCTAGCACCCACTAGAAGGAAGCACCAAATCCTTGATTGTTCTAGCACCAACTGGACAGAAGCACCAACTTCCAATCACACAGGCACCAACCTGTATAACAAAGAACAATGGTTCTCCATTGCACAACCCTACCACCCTAGTTTTTTTGGCTGCAACCAGATGGAAGCTACAACTCCCTCTATTCAAGAACACACTTGAAACTCTAAGGACAACAGTCCTCAATAGCACCTCCCTACCACCCTGAAATATAAATATTTTCCTTATGAAATTTATTATAGTGATACAGTATTTATCAATGGCTTAATAGTCTCATCATTGTTCTGCTACATTGCTCTTCTCTACCTGCATCAATGTCTTCCTGCTACTTGCATCATCTTGCACACTCTTGTTCATATTCTCTTCTAGATTTTATACTTTGTGTTTCCTCTTCATTCTATTTTGCTACCTCTCTGATCTCCCCTTCATATCATCCTCTGCCTCACTTCCTACACACATACATCACCCTAAAAAATGCACACTATCTTCTTTGTTCTGGATGTCTTTCACTCGTTGAGTCATCTGCCTGATCATTATTTGAACTCTTCGTATTCTATGGCAGTTATCCAGAATCGGTTCATCATCAGTGGAAGTTATCCTAAGATTCTTTGGCTTCTCTGGTAGTCACAACTCTTCACCTTCTCTGACAGTTACAGTCAGGTATTTTTGGCGTCTTTGGCTTCCAAGCCCCTTCCTTCATGTGACCATCAGTAGTGACTAGACTCCTATTTAAAAGGCGCCTCACGATCTTGGTCTAGTGAGCACTAGCTCTTTTTTTTGATATGACCTTGGGCGATGAACTTCATGTGACCACATGATTGCGAGTGCGGCCAAAGGTGGTTTGAGGGCAACCCGCTTTTTACCCTGTAATTCACCATAGATCTCCACATATGCTTTTGGCGATACCATGGTTTTGATTGCGGCCCGCTCATGAAAAATTAATACACGAGCATGTTCTATCCGTGCAATGTGATGGGACCATTGATCTCACAATCTTGATGGTGCTCCTGAACTGATGGTTCATATCTATCCTCTCAAGTTTGCGGATCATATCTACCCTTCCTAAATCAACAACTGAGATTTACTTCATGATCTAGGTTCCAGGAGTTTCAAATCTCAAATCTCGCTTTTCCCATATGCCAAACTTCTGGAGTTGACAATTCACTAACGTGTGTCCCTCTCGGATCAATGTTCGAGATCTCCTTCGGGTCTCTGTACTTCAGATATTTAGAATCTCAAATTCTCTCTTCTTCTGATTGGATATATTTCGAAATGGAATATCTTTTGACGTGGGTGAGTCGTGTAGGAAGTGTAGTGGGGTGTGGAGGTAGAGTGCGGTAGTGGAGTGTGATGCGTAATGGGTAGTGGAGTGTGACATGTAGAGGGTAGTTGAGTGTGAATTCGAAGTGCAGAGGTGGTATGTATGAGTGGTTTGGAGGTTTACTCAGAGGGGGGATTAGGTGGTAAGTGGTAATGAGTGAGGGGGATCTAAGTTAACAGAAAGGTGGCATGTATGAGGGTCCCACATGGAAAATTACACCAGCTTGGACCCCCCCCCCCCCCATGGTTAAAGAAAGAAAGGTCGGGGGGTTTGATATGCCCTATCGACCGTAGATCTCAGTCCCCAATTCTCAGTCACTGAGATTAGCACGTCCTTTCCTAACTTATATATCCTTCCACTTTAGAATGATCTGACAGCTCAAATTCACTTTGGATGTTCCAACGATCGAGAGTGTATTTCGGCTCTCCTGATCTTCAGGCTTCGGGTATTTCAAATATCAAACTTGAAATTCTTGACGTGAGATTTTTTCGAAGCTTAACCTCCTCAAATATTTATACCTGAAACGAATGTTATTCGTTTGATCAATATCTCATATCAATGACTCGATCTATATATGATGCAGCTCTTCTAGCTTATCCTGTCCTTCCACTTAGAATGATCCAACGGCTGATGGAAATTCGCATAAATGAGATCTCAGATGTTACCTCGCTTATCCTATCCTTCCACTCAAAAATGATCCGACAAATGATGGGAATTAGGGTTTGATCTGACGACTGACAGGTATTCAGATAATCAAATTCTCAACCCATTAGCCCCGCGTATCCTATCCTTCAACTTTACAATGATTCGATGGCTAACAGGAATTCGGGTTTGATCAAGATCTCAGATCTCAGCCATTGCTTATCCTGTCCTTCCACTAATTCAATCTGACAATTGTCGGGTATTCCTCCTGAGTGTATCCTCCTTGCAAATTCATTGGATCTAATGGTTGTTGGTCCTTTGCGCTCAGATTTAACGGATGGGATCTGTTCCTCTCTTGCGCACTCGTTCCTCTTATCTGGACTCTGATCTAATGGTCCAGATTCTTCACAGTGTTCGATCCAATGGCCACTATCGTTTGTATTCCTGATCCTTTGATCTCTCTGACTTAGAAGGTTTTCTAAGTGTTCACGGGTCTCGACCTTTTCTCCTCCTGCAAGTCTATCTCTTGGACCTCGTATTTACTTCCAGAACCGCTATCTCTTCTGAGCTTTCTCGTCTTCTTCTCTCTTAAGGTTTGGTGTTCTTTCCATCAATGACAATCACACTCTTCCTGTAAACATGCCAATAGTTCTTCCATCATTTCATTTTGAAAATGAATACCATGATCAGTGACAATCTCTCTCGAGATTATGAACCTGGCTACAATTTGATTGAATACAAATAAGGTGACAATATTCCCATCGGATTTAACTGTAAGCATGTCCTCAGCCCACTTAGTAAAGTATTCGATGACCATGATAATGTGTTGATTCCTCCCAGCCGAAGTTGGGTTACAATCCACAAAGTCCACCCCCCACTTGGTGAAGGGACCGAAGGTAATGACTAGATGGAGAGGGGATGGATGCGAGCACATTTTCCAAGTGAACACTTGGCAAGGGTGACACTTCTTAAACACTTTGACAAAATCTTTAAAGAGAGATGGCCAAAAATAACTGGCTCACAAAATTTTATGGGTCGTCGCAAACCCGAATAGATGACCACCACAAGCCCCACTGTGGTAGTCATTTAGAACAGACTCGGCTTCTTCATGATTTAAACAACGAAGCGGGATATTTCTACTCCTTGACAATACAGAGTGTCACCAACGATAAGGTATTTCTTAGCTTGGTATCATATACGTCATGGGTCATCTCGCGAGAGATGTTGAGGGAACTTCAAAGATTGAATATAAAGAACAATATCTCCATACTAGGGGTATGTCGATGAGACAAGGAAAATGTGTTCATCCACAAATGAATCAACATGAATAACATCCTCATCTAATCAAGGTAATTCAGATATTAACTCTATAAAAACTAGTGATTTTTTGGACTTCGCAGAAGAAAAATTGAGATCGAACTCTTGTAGAATGATAATCCATTTATTCTACTTTCCCCCTATGATGCACCTTGCAAGGACATACTGAAATGGATTGACATCGGCAACCACAGTAGTTTTGGAAAGAAATATATAATGTCATAATCGTTGGACTACATGAATGGCAGCCAAAGATGGATTTTCAACATGAGAATATTTGAGTTTAGGAATGACTAAGTTTTTACTAAGATAGTAGATGATGTTCTCATGGAGCTCATCATCCTCCTGAACCAACACCATACCAATCATCTCTTCAAATGTAGTGACATAAATCAAGTAATATCTACTGTATTCTAAAGACTTCAGTAGAGCTGTTGATACCAAGGCTTTCTTCAAAGCACCGAAGGATTCTTGGGCTCGCTCATCCCATATAAAAGGAGTTATTTAAGATACACATGAAACCCTTAGTAATATTGGCATAGTTCACTATAAACCGTCGTAAAAAGTTATATTTCCCCTGTAAACCTTGAAGTTGGAGAATAGTGTGTGAGGGAGGTAATCGAAGTATTGCCTCAACCTTAACAGATCTTACCATGATCGTAGTCTCAGAGACTAAAAATCCTAGAATTCATCCTGACCTAAAGAAAAATATGCATTTATGAGGGTTCAATCGGATGCGATAATGGAGGCATCTTTCAAAGACTATCTGAAGGTGCTTAGGGTGATCCACTCTCTTACGGGAGTGAGAAACAAGATCATCAAGACAGGATTCGACTAAATCCTTGAGATTGTGAAATGCGAAGTTCATATCTCGTTGGAAGATTTCTCCCGATTTTTTAAGTCCGAAAGGCATCTTCCGCTATGAAAAAGTACCCCAAGGGAAAATAAATGTCATCTTATGTTGGTCCTCGGGTTTAATCTGAATTTGGTTACACCCTGAAAATATGTCCATGAAAGAAAAAACTTTGCTCCCTGCACACTCGTCAAGAATCTGATCGATGAAGGGTGTTGGGAAGTTTCCTTTAGGACAGGCTTTGTTCATGTCATGAAAATCCATGCATACACAGATGGTTCCTTGCTTTTTATTCACAGGAATGGGATTGGATACCCATTCATTCAAGGGAAACAGGTAGATAAATCCAGCATTAAGTAGTTTTTCTACCTCTGCCTTAATAGTAGGGGCCTTCCTAGGATTGATAGCTCTAAGATGTTGTTGAACAGGCTTAGCATCCAGGTAATTTTTAATATCATGTTTGACAATTCGAGGGTCGATTCCTAACATCTCTTCATATGACCAAGCGAATACATCTCATAATTCCTTGAAGAGTTCGATGTAGATCAAAATTTCTTCTGGCGAATAACTTGCACCGATGTATACATTTTCAATCTTTCTAGGGATATGAGAGATATTGATCGTGATGGTAGGGGATATACTCCCCATGTTTCCTTCAGCATAAATTTTGTGCATATCAAGTGGAACTATGATGTGGCTGACTATCTCACTCAAAGTAGATCTAAAATCATGTTGGTCGATTCTAGCAAGCTCTGGGAGGAAATAAGAGCGATGATGCATGTCATCCCATCTTCTATCTGAACCATTCATGGCCTCAATGATATATTCATCCAAATTAAAATTCTCATTGATACAGCCATGTGAACAAGATGATGAAGTGTCCCACACATGGTCTAGAATAGGATCCTCCTCATCCACCTGCGAGGTAACAGGATCTAGATCGACGGAAGAGTCAAGAACAACTTGATACGCAATATTTGCTACCAATAATCACATAGCCATTCCAGAATGTAACTAACCTTCAAAATATGTCGTTGAGGAAGGTAGGGTCGAAGGATCATTAAAATAGCAAGTGTAGAAAGGAATGGACCTCTATGAAAAAACGCACCTACTAGACATGGCATATATATGGTGAACCGGTGCCATGAAGTCGAAGGTACCCATAAGGGATGAATACATTCCAACACCGATATTCTCAGTTGTCGGTTGAGAATTTTTTATCACGAGGATCGATGATCCAATAGATGCATTGGGACTAGCATACACAAAGGAGAATTGGTCGATCATCACGATCTTCCCATCATGAGGAAAACAAAGAGTATGGAAGATAGAAGATACGATTGCAGTCATAGAGTAAGTCCAATTGCATCTGAGTAACAAGTTGTATTCAAGGGGTGCATCAACCACCTCGACATCCACCTCTACCTTCTTCCAACCTAACTATACCGGAAAGGAAAGAATAATACTGTGAGGGTGGAAGGAATGACCATCAAAATCATTCAACATGGTCAGAGACTGAGAAAGGGTCGGAGAGCCAAGGGCTTTCCAACAGACCAAGTACATCACACATGTTGCACCACCTTCATCAACAATAGTACGCTTGATGGTATACTTCAAGTAACCCATGTGGATTTGGAATGCCACATGGTACGGAAAGCGAGGCTTCACATATGTGATGTCAAACTTTATAACTTTCGATTCACAAGGATCTAGAGATCCTAATGCAAATAGTAAGGAATTCCTCTTTGAAGGACATGTCTGGAGTAACTCCAGAGCCGACATCACACAAGGGGTTTGACCCAGGTCCTCAACAATAGAGTAATTATGGGTGGCTCTAGCATTAGGATTGTGGGTAGAGTGCTTGAGTACTTTTTTCAGAATACGAGGTGAGGGATCTGGTTTTTTGATCTATAAGAGTACCTCTGGAGGAGGGGGAGACTCTAGACTAGGTACAATCTTTGGAGAACTGTAATCGCGAGACAGAGTGGCTACATTAACCTAATATTTAACCATATTGATGCATAAACGATTATTTTCTTGTCTCAGTGGGTTTTTACTCCCACTCGCCACATTTCCAGCATTCGAGTAGCTCAAGACCATGTGTTGGTTATGTGGAAAAGGATTAGTTAACATGGTGAGCGGTAGAGATAAAAGCTTCACAACTTCTGAAATTTCAGGGCATAAATGGGTAAAGCGATCGTCTGTACAAATATTACAAGGAAACTTCACCTTTCACCTTTCTTTCTTTCCCTCGCCAACATTATTATTCGACTTATCATTATTACCATTGTCCTTCGGTTTATTATTATTCTTCCCACCCTTACAATTATTATTACATCCTTTATTTTTATTCCCTCCTGGTTGTTGGTTACCATTCACGCTGGTCGAAGATTGCACAGAGTGTACATCCACCGAATGAGTGGGATTGGAGGACACAAATGAAGCTGACCCTCCTACGGACTGGTTTAAAGAAAACTCTTTCAAGTGGCTTGTCATCGAGTCTGTAGATTTCACATTGGTGGAGCCTACAATGCCATCGGCATGAGGCCCGGGCTTTTGTCTAGGGTAATAGTTTGACCTCGGTGCATCTAGACAAATATTGTATAACATCCCAGATTGGGCATATATAAGATCTGTTAATGTTTATGCCATTATTATAATTCTTTGCATTTCATTAGATAAGAGCATAATAAGAACAAGATCATTGAGAAATACACATTCACAAGAGACACAACAT
>SNQJ01S0112090.1:0-21152 GCA_010110895.2 Picea sitchensis
GTGCCTTGAACTTGTATGTTTTCGATCCTTGTTCCTCCCTTGTAACGTAATATTCCTTTATTCTTTTTTCCAAATCAACAAAAAGAACAAAAAAATCAAATATACCCTAAAAAGAGGATGGGAAAAGTATTTTCATCATTGGCATCATTATGAGTCGCCCTTGGATAAAGCACATCTGTCTGTTTGATGCATCATACTATGGGATGTAGTACGACCTTAGGAAGCCTTGCTCGTTACAGAGTTGTGTCCTCCACCATTTGGTTACTCTTCTAAACATATGGAGAGTTTGCGTTGCCTCCTACTTCGTAGACTTATGATTAACAGATATGCTGCCTGAGTCTTATCACTTGTCGTGCTATTTTCCAAGGGAAGTTTATTACTTAGCCTGAGTCGGCCACTCTGCAATATGTCTCTTGTCCGCATACCCGGCCATCCTGAACGTCCAATCGAGTCTTTTTTCGAAATCACTGAAGCCTGCAGTCCGATCATCAAGATTATCAAGTCCGTAACCGACGAGCCATCGAAGACCTCTGGGTAGTGTAGTCGTACATTCACACTCCTACCCGAGTTTTAGAAGACTTTGAAGTCATTTCTCGAGCTCTGAAGTACATCCATTAGGCCGAATCAGCTTCTGAGAGATGGATACTTCATATGTATATCTTTCTGATTTCGAGATGTAGCTCCGCTGTGTATTGTTCGCGGCTACTCTTTATAGTTATTTGACATGGATCTACAGTGTATTTGATTGGTAGCCATGGTTCTGATTCATCTCGAGCATGGGTATGCCCGCCTCGGTGAGACATTTGATATTTTTTGCAGACGACACTTCTCGATTCCTGATTCCTGGGCTCACTCATTCAGCATCTCAGTACAAATTGGTAAAGAATTGGTAATGTATTTCGGCCATCATATGCTCTTCTAACCTCACACATTAGGGAGCATCTGTTATAACCCTAAAATGCACTACACAGGTTTACCTGGCATCAGGCCAACTCATGCCTCTTCCTAGCCAAAGCCATGCTGAATAAATCCTCAAAAAACCACTTAAAACAAGCAATCCGCGCCCTAACCTCTCACTGGGCGCGGGGGACCGCTTGCTGACCTTCTACTGCACGCGGGTATCCGAGGGCTAACCCACTACAGCCCGTGGGTACCTAAAAAAGCAAAAAATCAGGAAAGTTTCCGCCGGGACACGAGGCTTTTTGTCAGTTAACTGGAACTCTTCTCCATGCATGGCCGAGAGTTCGCCTAAAACCCTAGCTCCTTCTAGCTTATAAAAGGAGGGGTAGGGGTACTATTCAAGGAGGAAAAATCATAGCAAAGAAACTCTGCCAAAATTTCCAAGTCCATTATTGTCCCAACCCTTTAGCCTTTCCTCAAGATTTAAGAGAAGTTCAAGCACAGCAGTTGGAGGACAAAGAAGAGGAAGAGCCCAGGATCAGGATCATGGAACGGTGGCCAGCCTCAGAAATCATTGTAAGTTGGTTCATATTGAGGTTAATGAAAAATATGCTTTTCCCGTCCCGAACACATGAGTCTTATCTATGTTATTTGATTTTTGTTTAATCTCTAACCCTATAATAGATCAGTAGCATGCATGCATAGTTTTGTCTCGATTGCAGGGAAGCTTTTTGGAAGGAGCAGCAGTAGCAAGGAGATACAAGCTCAACGGAGGATCTACTTCAACCATCGGAAAAAGGTTGGTTTATTCTTCTCATGTCTGCCTAAGAAAAGGGGTTTCAGATTTGGGTAGAAGGTTAAAAGTAGCTTAGGAAGGGTCATGATCTGCATGCGATCTTAGAGCCCTAGCTTTCTAGTCCGTAGGGTAGAATACCCCACAACAGAAGGCCATGAGCCAACCCTTTTTGTCTCCATCACCAACTCTTCTTACTGATTTCGATGGTTGTTCATTATGACCACATGGCATCATCCCCTCTTTCCCCATGCATTTAGGGGGGAAGACCGTGTGTGTCGAGGTTGAAGTGGTCGAGGTTAAAGTGGTCGATGCATCTCTAGACTACAATCTCTTGTTAGGAAGGAGTTGGACCTATGCCATGCAAGCAGTGGTCACTATAGTTTTTTGGGTCTTGTTGTTTCCACACGAGGGTCAGATCGTGACCATTGATCAATTTTCTTTCTCCCGTCCTGACCCTTCATCAGGGGCATACATGGTTCGGATGATTGATAACCCTCAACCCAACATCGTCAACATAGGGGTTGGTTTTTCCCCACCTTTGATGGATAATTTCGATTACCCACCTCTATCCGACGATGTCAAGTTCATATCAGACAAACCTAAGATTGATATTTTTCAAGTCTCGTCATTTCGTATGACTTACTTCAACGATCGGTGGACTCTTCCTTCCCCATCGACCACAATGGAAGGGACAGGGCACCATGGTATGGCCATGTCCTTGTCTATGGCAGAAGTTGCATACTCTATAGTCGAGCAAGCTTTTGCCAACCCCGATCCGACTCCTACACAAGAGTTAGATCCGATTCTAGAGCCTACTTGGGCTCAAGGTTCCCTTGCTAATACTGATTCTTTAGACTTAGTCTTTCCTTCAGACGAAGCAATTATTGAAGAAATGACTAGTCCGGATAGAACCTGGGATGATCTCCATCACAGATCTTATTTCCTCTCAGAGTTAAGAAAGATTGAAGCAGGAGAATTCACTTTGACTATGACTGGAGATAGGTCTTGTCCTATCAATCCCTTGGCTACATGTGCTATTTAATCCAAGGGTAATATGGAAAACATCATGGAAACAATACCTATTGATATCTCCAGAACCCCTAGCATCATGGAGAATATTCTCGTCGGAGTTGATTGTTCCCCCAAGGAGATTCAAATATATACAGATTTATTTAAAGAATTCTGCACGATTTTGTCTGGTCTTACGAGGAAATGCTAGGCATTGATCCAATAATTGTCGAACACAAAATCACAACTTATCCTGACACTAAGCCGGTTCAACAGAAGCTTCATCCAGTCAATCCTAAGAAAGTAGCAGCTATTAAGGCTGAAGTAGAGAAACTGCTCAAAGTAGGTTTTATATACCCCGTCCATTTGACTCAAGCGGTTTCAAATCTCGTTCCGGTCGACAAAAAATAGGGTACGATTCATGTATGTACGGAATTCCATGATTTGAACAAGGCCTGTCCAAAAGATAATTTCCTCACACCATTTATTGACCAGATAGTCGATGAATGCGCAGGTTGCGAGGCCTTTTCTTTCATGGATGGTTTTTCAGGATACAATCAGATACAGATCAAACCCGAAGACCAACACAAAACCACTTTCATTTGTCTGTGGGGAACATTCGCTTATCGGAAGATGCCTTTTGGTCTGAAAAATTATGAATCTACCTTTCAGCGAGCCATGTCTTTTTCTTTCCATGATATAAAACATATAGTCGAGGCCTACCTTGATGATTTAGCATCATGATCTCATAAGAGAGCTAATCATCCCACACACCTCCGACTTATCTTTGAGCGATGTCGCTACTACCAAATTCGCCTAAGTCCAAACAAGTGCAGTTTATGCATGACGTTGGGTCATATTCTAGGTTTCATAGTTTCGACAACAGGGATCATGGTCGATCCTCTCAAAGTTGAGGCAATAGTTCAGTTTCCTCCCCCGTGCACAATCCTTAAGCTTCAGAGTTTACAGGGAAAAGAGAACATTTTATAGTGTTTCATCGCAAACTATGACGAAATCAAAAAGGGATTTATGTGTTTATTGAAGAAGGACATTCATTTTCATTGGGACGAAGCCACTCAACACTCCTTCAAAGAGTTGAAATGCACCCTCACGACTGCCCCTCTACTTTGGCCACCCAATTATAATAAAAATTTATTATTGTACTTGGTTGTGGCAGAGTCAACCATTGGTATGGTCTTGGTTCAGGAGGATGATTTTCTTTCAGAATATGTAATTTATTACCTGAGCTAGGGCCTGGTTGGATTGGAACTTAATTATTCCCACATTGAAAAAATTGCATTGGTAGCAGTTCATGCTATCCAATGGTTCTGTCATTATATTTTGTTTCGCAAGACCATTGTCATTGCTGTTGTGAATCTGTTTCAATACGTGATGACATGATGTGTAATTGGCAAAAATATCAGTACATGGATAGTTGTCCTCTAGGAATTTGACTTAGATTTTGTTTCGGCAAAATCCAAAAGTCATTGGTCTTTATGGAACTGATCTCAGAACTTCTGGTCAAGTTAGGTGATGTTATTCCTGAAGAGTTGCCTATTAAAGGAGACATGTTTTTTATCGTGTCTTCAAACCCTTGGTATGGAGATATACTTGTATATCTCCATACTTTTAATTTCCCTACCTCTACTTCTCATGATGAGCATCGCTGTATACGCCATCAAGACAAGAACTATCTCATACTCGAGGACACTTTGTATCGTCAAGGTGTAGATTGCATCCTTCGTCGATGTCTCACTCATGAAGAAGCATAAATCATGCTTAACAATTGCCACACTGGAGCATGTGGTGGTCATCTATCTAGGTTGAAAACAACCCAAAAGATTCTACGAGCCAGTTACTTTTGGCTGACATTAATCAATTATTGTGTTGAATTGGTCAAGAAGTTCCACCCATGTCAGATCTTCTCTCGGAAGATGAGGGAACACCATGCTCCCATGTTTCCCATCATTATAGTTGGTACCTTCACCAAGTGGGGGATTGATTATACTACATGAAACCCTCTTTCAGTAAGGGGGCACCTTTATATCATCATAGTAGTAGACTACTTCACGAAGTGGGTCAAAGCTATGCCAAATTTCAAAGATGATGGTGAGACTGCAACTCTCTTTTTGTTCAACCAGATAATAGCAAGGTTCGACATCCCGAGAGAGATTGTCACTGACCATGGAAGTCACTTTCAGAACAAAATGATGACTGAGTTAACGCCAAAGCTTGGGTTGAGGCAAGGACATTCATCACCCTACTACCCACAAGAAAATGGTTAGGTGGAAGATGTGAATAAGTCTCTTAAGACTATTTTACAGTGAACGATCAATTCGGCCAAGTCAAATTGGAATTTGATGTTGTACTCGACATTATAGGCCTATCGAACGTCTATTAAGACTGCAACTAGTTTCTCACCTTTTCAACTCATTTACGAGTTGGAAGCAGTCTTGCCTATAGAGTGCCAGATCCCGTCTCTAAAGTTGGCAGTATAGTTATTGCCAAACACTTCACTACTTGAAGATCGTTTATTATATCTTGAGCAGCTTGATGAGCAGCGTCGTGATGTGGCCTTGGCTAATGAGGCTCACAAACAAAAATTCAAGTGTCAGTATGATCGATCCATTCATCCTCAGGTCTTCTTTGAAGGCGACCTTGTCCTGGTTTATGACCAAGATAAGGACCCCCTGGGGGCAGGCAAGTTCAAACCCATGTGGTTCAAACCTTTCATCGTGAAGGAGGTACTAAAGAAGGGTGCTTATCGTCTGGTTGATTTTTAGGGAAATGCTTTGGCAGAGCTTAGAAATGGGCTTTACCTCAAGAAGTATTACTCATAGGTGGGTCGCCTCGGGTGACTTCTTGTACATATGTATAGTTTTTGTACATTGTTTATTCTTGTAGTTTTGTCTTTTTGGTTTTATGGACGTGTCATTTTTTGATGTCATCTTTTTCACTGTGGCAGATGTCAAGTGAATCAGAGGTGTCTATTGGGTTCGCGGATGGCGCTAGCCGGCACACTCAGAGGCTTGCTTCCACAGCTTGGGTGATTTTCACACCTCAGGGCCAGTTGCTATCCTCAGGAGGTATCTGTTTAGGTGACACCACAAACAATGTTGTCGAATATAACGCAGTTCTAGAGTTGCTTCATGATGCTTTGTTGCATGGTATCTCTCACCTCTGGGTCTATTTAGACGCTCAACTGGTTGTGTCTTAGTTAAATGGGGTTTATCACATTTACGATCCTACTCTACACCAATGCTTCCTTAGGGTACATATCTTAGAGTGAAGACTTGATTACATTACATATATTCATGTTCCTAGTATATTGAATCAAGTTACATATACTCTAGATAATCATATATTAGATTGGCACATTGCACACATGTAAGAAAAAGCACACACACGCACATGTAAATACATCTGTANGGGCGCAAGCATCTCAAAAATAGGTCCAGTAAGATTCACGGGGATTATGCCCTCAAAAATATACAAAAGGTGCCCTCGGCACGTAGGAAGTCTACCCTAGCTAAGGGTGGGGCCTGTTGGCCCTGCCATAGTGAACAACAATGTTGGCCAAACACCGAAAGAGATGGACCTAGGTCTGTGGTACCCCAACAACGTGAGTCTACATCGATGGTGGGAGATCCTTGGTCTCTGCCATAGGGAATGTGTGAGTAAGCATCGTAAGGGTATGCTCTACTCATCTCAAAACTCTCTCAGCCTCTCTGGCTGGAGGTCCCCCTACTGATGTTGGTCCGCCAGTTGTGGTTGGTCTCGACTCTGGTCAAGGACGTCACCTAGTTCTCATGAAATCTTCTAGGTGCACTTGCCCCACATCTGCACATAACAATTACATAGTTGTCACATACTCTGGTACAAAAAAAGAATGATATATATAAAAAAAGGAAATGAAAATTAAATAAGTTTGAAAAAACAAGCATACCTAGCTCTCCTCGCTCCACTCCGGGAGGTACGGCCATGTCAGGGTCCCTAGAGAAGTTGTTCCGAGCATAGGGGTATTCCTCTATAGCTATAATCTGTCGATACCACCAATCAAAAAATGTGTCATCGAAGGCCTCAATGGTCCTCCCTCCCCCCTGTCATGGAAACAACGTCGCCCATATACTCAATGCTGGAGAAGAGGCTATGTGCCCTCGTAATGTCTCCCGCAGACTCAGACTAGGTACTCTCAAAGAAGAAGAAAGAGCAAAGAATAGTCCCAAACCCAAAGTTTCTATGTCTCCGCATATGACACTCTATCAACTGCCTCTTCATGCAATCTAGTAAAGTCATACTCCAATCGAAAAATTTTGCATTTAAGCACTGAACCAGACAATTCATGTGCGCTCAGGAAGCCTAATGTAGATATGTGGATCCAGTGATCCATCCAATGAGAAAAACTATCACTTTCAGTGATAGGTTTGTAATCTTGTTTATCAGCACCTGAGTTCCCACTTTGTTTGTGTCAGATTCACAATGGAGTCCAATCAACTCCGCTATGTTGTGAAGCCCAGAAGGAAAAGTGCGGAAGTTGACTAGTTCCCCTCTCCTTGAGAGGCAAGTCAAAAAATAGATATCTTCAGTCGTTGGAGTCAACAACTCTCCCTTAAGCATGAATGCCTCTACATCTGGGTGCCAGTAATCTACCAAGGCATTCAGCAGCCTCAGTTGTGCCCGCATGAAGGGACACTAAAAATATTTCAACAAACCACATTGAGCCAATGCGGCGGTAGCATTAGGGTCCTCTTCGACCAAGAAATCAATGTCCTCATGCTCCCTCTCTCTCAAATGAACATACATCCTACAATTAACAAGTTCATGGAGGATTATCTCTTGCATTTTTTAATTTTTTCCACACGTTGGAGGGTATACGCAGGCTGTAATATACACAGTCTCGCATGCCCACCTGCAACATTTTCCCTTCACAGAGGCATACGTTGACTGTCATAGGACAACCCGCGTATAGGTAGAGCTGACCTTTTTAAAGGTCAGGCCCCCCCCAAAAAAAAAAAAAAATACACAAAGGAAGAATTGAAATGCAAGAGGGGATAGTATGTACTTACTTGGTCCAAGCGGAAGTTCATTTCATCCACTGAAACTCCTGGAATCAACTCTTTTGAGAAAGCGGTGTTTTTGGCTTCTTAGCCAATTTCTCAATTAACAATGGTGATAATGAGCTACCAACTTCTATTTTTAAACTTTTTGGCCCCTTTTTGTCATTTTTTGGACCCCTTTGTCTTTTTTTCTAGCCTGAAAATCGTTTAGCATGGTTTAGGAGTTTATTATGGATTGTTACAATAAGTGTTACTTTGGGTATCGGGAAACGTTTCAAAGATTTGGGTCTTTTTAAATGTCCTTTGGTAAAAAGTCATTTTTCCAACTTGTTGCATTTAAGTTGGGATTCCACCTCCACTTTATGCATCTCGTTGTATTTTTCTCTTTGCCATAGGATCAACCCCGTCGAATTGTGACACAGAGCCATCATTGTTTCTTTAGAAGTGTCGTAATTTAGTGGTAGAGCCTCCTCCTTCATGGATGCCCTAGGTAGATCCTAGTTTCATTTTGGTTTCCATGACATCGTTAATGACTATAGGCTCGGGATTCCTTGTTAGTATTATCCTAATTACGAGTTTGAGCCTCATTTGCATGATTCATTATCACTCTTGACCTCACCCTCGGGACTCCCAAAACACAACGGGTCTTCTTTTAAGCCCTCTTCAGACCCTCTAAACATGAAAATATTGTCGAGCGATCTTGTTGCCCTTCATGCTCGCTAAACTGAAATTTGAAGGCAAGTCTGTTCGATGATAGTTTACCCCTTTTTTGGTCTGGATGGTCAACTATACAAACAAAGGTATACTCTAGGAGCCTCGGTTTTCTAGAAGAGTATTCTCAGGTATAATTTTAACCCTTTTTCGGTCCTAAGGGACTAAATTTATGAAAAAGGTACCCCCATAGAGTCCATAGTTAAGCTCTTTTTAGACTCCCTAAAAGTGAAAATATTTTCGAGTGACCTGGTTCCTTCACACTCATTAAAATGGTCCAGAATAACATCTTATATGGAGTCCATAGTTAAGCTCTTTTCAGACTCCTTAAAAGTGAAAATATTGTCGAGTGATCTTGTCTTTGTCACACTCGTTAAAATGGTTTTGAATAGACGTCTTTTTGGTGCTAGTTTACCCCTTTTTCGAACCAACTAGACTACCTTTGAAAAAGGTACCCCAATGGAGTCTCCTTTTACATTTTTTCAGACTCTCTAAAAGTGAAAAACCATTGAGCTTACCTTCTCTGGGCTCGTTAAAATTACATCGAAGGACATTATCATTGTGTATTATTAATCACATTTGCATCCCTGCATCTTTGGCCTAATGTCGGCTCCATGTTTCTCTCAACTGAACCATTTGAAGAATGCCTTATAATGCAAGCCTTGTAGCACTTTTCCTTTGCTTCTTGACACCTTGACCCCTGAAGGAATTTTCCCGAGTGTCCTTTTCTTGCATGTGTCTCCTTGCTCTGAGCATCAATGTGTTCCTTACACTCAGAACTACTATATATATGACACTCATTCCTCCCTTGTAACGTATCATTCTTTTATTCTTTTTCATGCTTCCCAAAAATTATTGAAAAAGACAAAAAAATCAACTATACCCCAAAAAGAGGAAGGGAAAAGTATTTTCTTTTTGTTGGCAGCACAATGAGTCTCCCTTGGAAAAAGCACATCCTTTTGTTTGTTCGTCAAGCTCTGGTATTTAATGTGACCTTAGGAATCTATTCTCGCTACATAGAGTTGTGTCCTCCTCCATTTGGTTATTATTCCAAACATATGGAGAGTTTGTGTTGCCTCCTGTATCGTGAAATTATGTCAAATACCATGTTGCTTGAGTCTCATCATTTGTCGTGCTATTTTCCAAGGGAAGTTTTTACCAAGATTGAGTCATCCCCTCTGTAGTTTGTATCTTGACCTCATGCTCAACCATCTTGAAATCCCAATCAAGTCTTTGTTTGAAATCAATGAAGTCCTCAGCCTGATCATCAAGATACTCTAGTTTGTTCTCGACAAGCCGTCGAAGACCTCGGGTAGTGAAGTTGTGCACTCATATTACACTCCTACCCGAGTTATGAATATTTTGAAGTTGTTGCTCGATCTCTGAAGGCCTCATCTCTAGCCATCAGGGATCATTAGCTTTATGAATATTGATACTATACATGTATATATTTTTTATTTCGAGATGTAGATCTGTTGTGTATTGCTTGCAGCTACACTCTATATAGTTATATCACATGGATCTGCAGTGTATTTGATTGGTAGCCATTATTTTATTTCATTCTGAGCATGGGTATGCCTACCTCGGTGAGACAATTGTTATTTTGCAGATGGAACCTCCCGAACTTTGGTCCCTGGGCTCACTCGCTTTGTACGTTGGTGAAGATTGGTAATGTATTTCGGACGTCAGATTCTCTTCTGAACTCACACATTAGGGGGCATCTGTTATAACCCTAATTTTCACCAAACATGCATACCTAGCATCAGGCCATCCCATTTTCCATTTTTTGCCAAGCCATCATTAAACTGCTCTTTTAAAAACCATCTTCTTGAAGGCATACATGCCCTGCACCACTGCTGACCGCGTATATATGCTTACTGACCCATTACAGACTGTATATACTGACAAAAGAACAAAAAATAGAAAGTGTCAGACTGAATATAGACTTTCGAGTAAATTGCCTAAACTGTTTGACCACCCATAGCCGGTCATTCAACCAGATAACTACTTTCTTATAGCCTATAAAAGAAGGGTAGGGGTCCCATTTGAAAGGGAGAAAATAAGAGCAAAGAAACTCTGCCATTTTCTGCATTCCCCTTGCCCCAATATTCTGCAACCACTTTGTGAGAATCAAATAGGAGAAGCATATGTGGAAGTGATTGGTGCATAGTTGCAGAGGAGCCCAGGACCAGATTCGAGGAGAAGTGGTTGATCTCACTATTGTAAGTTACTTTTGTGAGGTTAATAAAAAATAATTACTTTTCCCCTCCCGCCATATGAGGTGTTAAATATTCAGTTTTGATTATATTTTATTAGAACCTCTAACCCATTAGTTCATATATAAGATGCATGTTTGGAGTTCTTTGTTTTCCTATTTATGAATGTAGGTTATCTTTGGGAGGAGACTTGCAGTCGAGGAGAAACCGAATGAAAAAGGATCTACACCAAACATGGAAGTCAAGGTAGAGTAACTGGATCCTTTTACCCTTGTGTTTATGTATGAATGTGGGGTTTATGTTGGGATGACAGTAGAAAGTAGGAGACTTTAGATGGTCATTTCTGCATGCATTACAAAACCCTTAGTGCTAGTCTGTAGGGGAATTTCCCACCCACAACAAATAGATGTATGGCTCCCTCAGATTAATTGTTCCCTACCAACCATTTCTTTGGTTAGTGAACTTATTTTCCTCCTTCCACCATGAGGCCATCAATCAGCTGGTGGAATGGAACTCATAGAAGTTTACCATGAAGTCAGTGTTGAGCCACTCCTCTGGGTCCCTGAGATTATAGTACTTTTGGACTTCTTTCGGGAGTAAAAATTTGACGCATCTGCCATTCTCATTGTTTATCAAGAATTTATCCTCGTCCGTGTGGTCGATGAGCCATTTCAGAACCTCTATGCAAGGTAAAACTGGGGTTCTACTTGCTACCATGTGTAAATACGACCGTCGAATGTTCGGGAACACCTGGTCATCGAGAGACCTTATGTCCGGATTGTTGTGTGGGATATATTCTGGTTATTCTTCTCAGTTGATCTTGTTAAAGAGATCCACCAATGTGGAAGCATTATTTTGGATCCAATGCTTGCTTCAGTATCACCGAAGGCCCGAGGGTAGGCAAAATATTTCTTTGTCGAGGTTTTGATGATAGGCTCCACCCTGTGAGTGTACTCTAACTGCCTTGCGCTCCCTGGAGAAGAGCCTTCGCCAGTTTTATCTTCTTTTAGCTTGGGTTCCCTCAATGAATGTCTGGTGGTTGTATTTCTTGCCAGCATTTTTCCTGCGACTAGAGCAGAGTTTAGAGACCATCTAAGAAACTGAATGAATATATATTATAACCAACAAGTTGACAGACTTGGATACATACCTCTAAATCTTGTTAAACCTAGTTTTGATAACCAAAAGGGTCAGTACAGTCTCGAGTTGCTCACTCTTCTCTTTCAGACGCTCTGGAATTCACTTATGCACATAATGAATTTGTTCAAAATGGTTCTAGATATTTAAACAAGGATGATCTTACCATGTCGCATCATCCATCCAATTCAGGTTATGAGTGAAATTTCAACAAATCTGCCACTGGATCTTCAGAGGTGATTAAACTTAAATTCATCATGGTTTGACGATGGAGGTGCGGGTGGTGATGTGGTCTATAGACGATTTCAAAATGTTTTTGTCTAATCGGCGCATGGGGTAGAAACTAATGCAGGATCAGGCATTAACTAGTTTGTTAAATGTCCAAAATCCGATCATATCTAATGCCGCAAACGTCCCATCGTTCTTCTCTTTCAGTTGATGGATCGAGGGTCTAGATTTTTCTATGAACATTTTCATTGATATCCTCTTGCAACAGCTTCGACGTCGATCAATCTTACCGTACAATTCTGATGTGGAAAAACTGACTCGGAGGTGTGACTAGGACCTAGGGAACCAAAAATGACTCAGGATAGAACTAGACCGTACGACCCTCTTACCTGGTAAAGACACGCGACGATCAAGACCAGTGACTTAATTTTCTCGTGTTAATCAGAGTCAAGATTTTCTTTAATCCATTCGTTCTAAAACCAAATCCTAACTTGTCGATGCCGAAAAGTGTCAAGGATCGACGATCAACGATAAACCTACCCAAGTGCTCTTGGATTGGCTCCCTCGAAAAAGTCTCGATGCTGAAAAACTCATTGGGGATCGGTGATCGGGGATAAATTTATCATTGTTGAAATTTTTGTTGTGATCCCTCTGGATTTTCCCCGATCCCAATAAAGTGCATCAGGCATCATATATCAATGATTTCTTTATGTCCTTTGTAACGCCTATCTTCCTTGTATTTTACCGATGATGAAGGGGATCGACTATCTCTCGAACCTTTACGTGAATAACTTACGCAAACCAAAACTGCCTTCTGCAAATGCCGATGAGGATCGACGCTCGATGACTTTTGTTTTTGTGTGGTTCCTTTACTTGAATCTTTTCGACACCGAACCTAATCGCGTTAGGTGCAATGTTTAGCTGTCGATTCTTAATTCAGGTGTTAAGGTATTTTAGACATGAGGTTTCATAAGTTCAAAAAAACCTCAATAGGTGATAAGAATCATGAAAACAAACAAATATAAAACATTTCCCAAAATGAAGTCAAGTCAGACAGTGTAGAAAACAAGTGGTACCCAAAAAGTGACAAAATTTGATAGGGCTTTCTAGGGTGTGTTGAGTGCTCAAAAAATGGCGACTCACTGGGTGAAATAAGAATCTTTATTCCTTCCTTGAGCTCAGCTGATGTAGAAGTTGGTTAAGAAGTTAACTAGTTTTTTATCAGAGCCTCTTCTATCCTTTCTTTCGAAATTCCCTGGTTGGTGAATCTAGGCCTGCCTGTGGGGTTTCAACCTTTATTCCACCTTCATTTCCTTTAACCATGACCCATGTTCTATTTTTAAAAGATTTGAGTAAAGAATTCACTGACACCAGGCTTGCCTGTGGGGTTTCAACCTTTATTCCACCTTTGTTTCCTTTAACCATGACACATGTCCTATTTTGAAAAGATTTGAGTAAAGCATTCACTGACACCAGGCCTTTTAGTTATCATCATTCACTTTCTATGGTGTTGCTCCGCTGCTAGTGAGTGCCCATAGACCTGATGGAGTCACCCCGACATCACAAACCTTGCTTTGCTACCAACAAGCATCCATAGCCCCGACAGATTTATTTGCATACCCTCTCCTACTTTTCACTCATTTGATATAATTTATTTTATTTCGGTAGAATGCCCTGAGCGAGTGGGAGAGGAGGACGTCTGTTATTTGAAAAATGAGATGGTTATGGTGAATTTTTTCTCACTCTATATTGAGGTACTTGTGGTCCTTTCCAGCTTAACATATTTCCCTTTAGGTTTTACCAAACCACCAGGCGGACACTTCATCTCTTTGAAAAGGTTGTTTATCTGCATAGGCTAGATATTGAACTCCTTCAAAACAATCACAATTCTCCCAACGCTTCTTGTGTTGTATGTAAACATGATTCAGGAATAGAGTTCGTTATACCACATGAAATAAGGTCAACCAATGCCTTTCTTAACACAAACTTCAAACTGCAAACAATACTATAACAAAAATGAAGAATTCTGCAATCAGCCTACCTAAAAACAAAATATTATGAAAACACACACACACACATATATATATATATATATATATATATTAATGATTAACAAAATATGGTTTTAGGGCTTGGCCATTCACCAGGAGGGCATCAGGTTCCCCCCTCAGATTTTTCAACCGATATGTGCCTACCCCAATTTTCTCGGCTACCAAAAAAGGTCTGAGCCATAGATTCTGAAACTTCGAATGTTTTCCCTTCGTCTCATTTTCTCTATCCCATTTCAAGACTAAGTCTCCTACTTCAAAATTCTTCTCTTTGGCCTTATGCTTATCAAACCACCTTTTAACTATCTGCTGATGAGAAATGAACTTTGATTTTTCTTTCTCCCTTTCTTCTTCCAACATGAGGAGGGTATCAATTATTTGTTGAATAACCGATGAGGGTTGTCCTCTGGAATCATGAGCAAGATAAAGAGATGGATGATATAGCCCATTCATGAGAGTGGCTTCCTGTCCGTATACCAAAAAGTATGGGGAATTACCTATAGCTTCCTTGGGTGTTACTTTATTAGCCCATAAGGCATTATGAAGTGAAATGTGCCAATTCCTCTAGTTGTCTGCAACTGTTTTCTTTAATATCCTCACTAGGTTCCTATTGGTTGATTATGCCACTCTGTTCCCCTGTGGATAGTAGTTTGCAGAGTATCTGATTATGATTCCTTTTTCTAAAGAAAACTCTGTTAATAGGGGGAATAAAATTAAGAGACATTATCGAAAACAAGGACGGAAGGCATACCGAACCTTGTGATCAGTTGTTGTTCTATGAATTGGATCACCACCTTTTCATTCACTTGAGTCATAGGGATGACCTCTATCCATTTCGTGAAATATTCTATGGCAGTTAGTATGTATCTATGTTTTTTTGAAGAACTCGGTGTAATTTCTCCTATGATATCTAACCCCCATTTCTCAAATGGCCTGGAGACGGCCATAGGTTGGAGTGTGACAATTTCTCTCTTTTCCATCCCCGTGCTTATTTAACTAGTTTTACAGTTCCTAGCATATGTGTGAGCATCCCTGAACAGAGTAGGCCGATATTAGTCGATTCTCAGTATTTTGTGAGCGGTGGTATTCCCTACAAAGTATCCACCTGCAAGACCATCATGGAGATCCTTCAGAATCTTGTCTACATCTTCTCATTCAAGACATATTAAAAGTACCCCATCATAATTTATGCGGAAGAGAACTGAATTTATGATGTGATATTGTTTTGATTTTAGCCTAAGAACTCTCCTTTCCTTAGGGTTTAGGTTTTCTGGGCAATTCCCATGGTGCAAGAGATAATATAATTTTCCATACCAAGACTCATGCCCTGGGGATATGTATGAAGCTTCACTACACCATAATGCCAATTCATTCTCCCACCCGGGGTACTCATTTACTTGGTCTTGGGATTCAACTAGCAGTTTACATAATCCTTCTCCCTTAACCAGTTTGGCGGGTTTTATATCGAGATAAAATTCTTGGACCACTGGCATCCAGTTCCCTCTCCTTTCCCCCATCTCGTATTGAGTGAATAGGGATCAGACTCTGGAATGAGGCACAATGAATTTTGTGTGTGTTGTCACAGGGGAAGACCCAGGGTTTAATGCTTCAACAACGCACCAACAAAACACTAACTACCAACCCTTTCGGCAACACCTATGAAGCATATGAAGTATCACCTGAGGTAGAGGCAGGGGGGTTGTAGGACACAAGTGTCTACAACCAAGTTGGGACACAGATATGTGATTAAAACACTTAGCAATTCACTTAGAAAACAATATGCATTAGTTCATGAATCTCATTCACATCGCAAGATTAAATCCTTATTACAGATAAGCAAAACAACAATAAAGATCAATCACTTCCAATCACTTAGCACATAGAATTAGATCAGATCTAGCACATTCATCATACATAAATCACTAAGCATCCATAGATCTATCTATCACCCATTATAACAACAGTACTACATAGATAAACAACACAATCAACATCGTACAAAGCACATAAGGACACAAGATATATGTGGTTCACCCCAGTGTAGGGATACGTCCACCAACTTCTTCTCTTCTTATTTATTTGTCTTCAATATTCTTACAGTCAGTCACTCCTGTGCATAAAGACACATAGCCAAAATCCACAGAGGATAGGAGATCTACAGGCTGCACACCAAATCCTTATTCCCAAAATCAGGTCAAGGCACAGATCCAACTCCTCTGTCAAGAATAGAGCCTTACATACAACATTTGTTTGCACAAAGAAAATTACAATCACTTTCACGTAGCTTTGCAAGTCTTCACATATTCTTGCACAAAGACAACTAGTCATGCACTAAGCCAATGACTATCCCAAAACAACACCTGGTGTTTCTTACATTACTTATCTACTTATTTATACATTTACAAAAAATCCTAATCATGGGTAAACCCATGGGACGACATCCCATAACCCATTAAATAAACCCTAGTAAACCCTTTTTTGGGTCCACAAGCCCGCAAAATCAGTGAGATCCCGCGATCTCATCTCCACCTAGGCGCTCCATCTTTGAATAGCCTGTCAAAGTCCCAAAAGTGGTCAAACACAACCAATGTTTCCTCAAAAATTTGTCGAGGGCCAACAGGCCCCCAACACTCACCTGTGACTTGTCCCGAGTCACTCAGATCTGGGAAACACTACCTCGAAGGCCTCAAGCTTAGCTTAATCTACCTCAACTTGCTTCTTCGCCAGAGCCTCCTGCTCAGTGAACTCTTGAATCATTTTCTCTGTAACAGGGCCTTCCAAGCACTATTCCACTGTCGCAACCACTTGGTATAACTACGAGCCTTGTCCTTCAATATCTTCAAAAATCATGCAGGATTCATCCTGCACCAGCTGTAGCCTCTGTGTAACTTCCATGACTCTGTTGTGGATGGCGGTAATCTATTGTTGGACTGCCCACTTTTCCTGTGATCTTTTGATCCTCTCAATTGCAGTGAATAGCTTCATCTACGCTTGAAATGTCAATTCCTACTACTGCGCCTCCTGTAGATGTTCTTCTAGTTTCCTCAGCTCCAAATCTTCTACGAGGCAATCATAGGTATACACACTTCAATCATTCAATTGATTACACTCTGAGGCATGTTCCTTGATCCTTCCAACTACGCTCTTGGTAGCTTCCTCCCTCTGATCATGCACTTCTTGTGGAGTGCTTTGGACTCCTTGGATCTATAACTCGATTATCCATGCTTAAAGCTATTGAATGGCCTCAACGAGATTCCCCACTTGAATATTGACCGACTCTTGTTCTTCCTATGCCAAGCCCGACACAGAGTGAATTTCTTTAGTCACTACTTCTTTGACCATAGTCTTCTCTGTGAGTATCTAGTATTTTTCTTTCTGGATCTTTTCTTTTTCCTCCTCGAACATGGTCTAAATTTCATCTTTCTCCTTCTCGTAGGTAGTTACATAGGACTGCGCAACTCGTAGTTACTCTAATACCTCCTCCTTTTCTTACTCCAAGTCTTCTAGAGCCTTCTCCTTCTCTTCTTGGACTCAATGAAGTTGAACCTCTGTTGCATATGCTAGTCTTCATAATTGGGCGGGCTCATCCCCCAATTCTTCAATCTTCGATGATGATGATGCAGTAGGTACTACGCAACTCAACTGAATAGATTGTTTCATGTCTTTTATCTCTTTCTCTATTCTTTCATACAACATCTCTTGCTTCACTCCATGTCTCTGTAAGATATCCTCTGAAGCACCCTCCATGACTGCGATGATTAGACCAACATCATCCTCTATGAGCACATTCTTCTACTGGGGCTTATTAGCACGGGTCTTCTTTCTTGCCAAAGGTTTCTCTGGAGAAGCCTTCCTTTTCTATGAAGTCTTTGTTCCAATAGGGGTATCTTGAAATGGTGTAGCTTCGCCTTCTTCTTTCATTTCTCCATCATCCCCCCCTCCTTATCCATTACCTTGGTCTTCTCCTCCTCCTTTTGGCGAGCCAGATCCATATTCCTTAAAGGCGTTGTCCTTCTCATCAATTTCTATATGTTGCACTTCTATCTCTTTATTATTTTCCTTCGCACTGCTTTGTCTAACATGCTCGACCCGGGTGACCAAGGGGCTTCCTATGATGTCAGTGTCAGAGAGATTTTCATATTCAACTGGTAAAAGGAATTACGCCAGCCATTCTTTGGTGATCTCCTCCATATCTTCGTCGGTCGGCTTATAATAGGATTGTAACTCCTCCTTTCTCTCATCCCTACACGCAATGATATAGATAAAGTGTTGGTCTGCATGAAACTTCGCTAGCGGTCTGTACTGGTGCAATGTGTTCAATGTCATGCATGGAAATTCCTCAATAGCATGCTTTAGTTATTGGTAGTAGGCATGGAACACTGCATTTGAATGCCAATTCTTCTCCATATCATTCTTATACCACAAGGTGGAGAACCTCATGGCCAATGACTCTGATGGCTCAATCTCTGGGAAGGCTACTCCTTCCAGCATTTTCCAAGAGAAAAATTGCAATCAACACCAGTAACCAACTGAAATGGAATTCATATCCCTGATCCTGCACTTCACAGCAGTCTTTCTCGATATTGTTGACGAGGTAACTCACCCAGTTCATTTGCATTCTTTCTATGAACTTCCCTGCGAGGTCTACTATGAACCCAGTGACCTGTGTTGGATGGTTATTTTTGACGAGATTTCCAACTATAAGTTGGAAATCAAGGTGCACTGTGCCATCCTAGATAGAGGCTACCTTGTAGCCTTGCTTTCCCTTTTCTACATCACCATAATCCTCCTTTATGCGTTGTGCCAAGGAGTGATCTGAATTTTTCCCTGGGTAGAACTGTTGAGGGTCTAGTCCCTGCATGCTCAGTTCTGTAATCAAGTGGGTCAACACTAGATCCATAGTAATGCACCAGTCAAGCCACATATATCCTCCATGGTAGTACGGAATCAGGATTTTAACGCAAGCGTTAACCTCCTGATGTCATCCAAAGTGAGAAATATTCATTAAATTCAATATCGTGGATTGCACGAGCTCCTTTATCCACAACTGGGAGACTATCTGAGGCTTCTTCCTAGTCATCTTCATCAAGTATTTGTGAGGTGCAAGCATCACGTGGTTATTTCTGTCACTGAGGTTGAAATCGTTGTTCTTCAGAGCTAGGATCTGTCCCAAATGGGTTCCAACTACGCGTATCCCCTTTGGGATGTACGCGATGATCAATGTGTACTCGAAGTCCTGAGGGATGCTATCATGGTTAACTGCGCTAGCCAAAGGCATTATGTAGTCTGGTAAGATCGATGGGATCTTCTTCGTGTTAGCTAGATCATCGCAATGTTTAATTCGCTTCTCAGTTCTGGGATTGGCATGGATAGAACGACATCCAGTCGAAGGGGATGCTTGCAGTCCCCCAGTCGATGACACTTGTAGTCCTACATACATAACTTTCTCATCCATGAGCTCCATGAGAATATCCTCCATATACTTCTCTAATGCATTAGGTCCACCCGACATTCACACTTGTAACCAAATAGATCGGGTAGTCTCACAGACAAGCGAGATAATCCAATGGATGGCGAGGTCTAGAAATCACAACACGATATACAATCGATTCTTTGTTATCTTGGATAATCACGGGTGGAAAAAAGTGGTCCCAGCACAGTGTCTGACGGGTTAAATAAGCAAGCATCATAACAGATTCCTCCAATAGGCAGGTGTAACACTATGTTTACCCCAGTCTGTAAATATAACTTTATTGGCCAGGAACTATGGAAAACTCAAAGTGTGAATGTTTAATTTGGTGGACCTTTGTATAAAGGTCGATGAATGTAAATCCTGTTATTTTGATGGATAATGGAAATGTGTTGCATGACTGTTGAGAGAGTGGATGTTCTAAGAAAGAGAGACCATGATTGTTAATGAAAAGGTGGTGGAGGGAACCCAGAATGGTTGCAATAACCTCCACTGAACCAGTACCATAATGGAGTTAATGTTTCTCAGATCACAACAAACCTCTACCCGAAAATGAATTCGCGTCAAGCTGGTACATGGGAAGGGCCTCCTCAAGATTTAATGGGGGATGGGGCAGACTACCCATCGGATGGCTTTCGGACCTGACCATGGACAAGGGGATTCGATCCACATGCAACCTTGCTGAGGGCAAGAAGGGAAGCGTGGTGGATAGGGGGGTAGCCTGCGAAGAGTGTAGAGAGGAGAGAAGAAACTCTCGGGTCCGAGGAAGGATTGAAATAAAAAAAATGATTTATGATCACAGAGAATAGAGACAAAGCCAGGAGAAGGAGAGTAACCTTCATCCTCATCTATTCCTATGATGGGAGAAGGAGAGTCACCTTCGTCCCCAACTTCTATTGATATGGAAGTATGAGATTGAGTCTCAAAGCATAATGGCCTAAGCTTGGGGGTGGCTAGTGATAAATCTGTTGGGAGTGATTGAGCCTATGGTTGGGTGTAAACAAGCACCCCTATCAGTAGTCGCATCATGCCTAATGGTTCTAATAAGTGTTTTATGCCTTGTATTTTGAATTGAATATCATGGATACATGCTCATGTTTATACGCCTATAAATGGTTTCTGTATGCTATGATTTCCTGGTAATTTAGATTGGAAATAATGAATGCATGTGTATACTTATATGCCACAATTGGTTTCTGTATAAAATGAGTATGTTCTGAGCATGAGTATGTTCCACTGAGAATCATCCCATCTTACTGATTCTCTTGGTGTTCTGTTTTAATCCCTCGAATGCACCTTCCCTAGGGAATTGTATCATGTCTCAGAATCAGATTAAGATCCTTGGTATGGCTACCGCTATAGTAAACCATCGAGGTTACCCTACCCCAGTGTCATATCTCATAACTCGGTGAGTTAGGAAGGCACTTCATTCAGGTCAGTATGTTAAGAACCAAATCGATCTACAAATATAATCACCACAAATACTAAATACACAATAGATCCACAAGCAAGATAGAAGAAACCACACTTTATTATTACCAAACCCTTGAGGTAGGGCAACACCATACAATGGATCCTATT
>SNQJ01S0112090.1:28683-47427 GCA_010110895.2 Picea sitchensis
AACTTCATTTAGGCCCTCAAAATGGCCCCGGAAGTGAAAACCTGCTAAAAATAGTAAATTGCCAAAATGGCCAGAAAACTGTTTTGAGCCATTTGGAAAAGGTGGGTGGCCCCCGATATCCACCTGGATCACCAGAGAATTTTTCTAACGGTCGAGGGCACCTCCAATGGTCATATAGCTTCGTCAGGGTGAAGTCCCATTCTGTGTGGTTCTTCTATTTCAGAGAGGTTTGAGTTCTGAAAATCTACCTCCTGTGAACTCTTCCTTCTGTTCTCTGTAGCTTCCTATAGTTTTTCTAGCTTAGCTTTCTTCTTATTGAGATTCATGGCCTTCTTTCCTATGATTTGAGCTTCTCTTACAATTTATGGAATCCTCTTTCGATTCTTGTTCTTATCTTCTCCTAGTAAAGTGGCTTTGCACTGTTGATGTGATCTTATAGGTTCTAAGGTTAATGTCACTTCTCTTACTATTTCTAAGGTGGCTATACTTCTTTCTCCCATGGGCAGGTTATCTAAGTCTTCATCCATTCTTTCAAATTTGACAACTAATTCTCTTGCCCTCTGTTGCTTCGACTTATCCTCTTGTTATTCTATTAGTCATTCTATTTTTCTGGTTATGAAGTCCCTTAGTTCATTCTTTTTCTGTTTTGTAGCTTCCTCCTCTTCTTTCCTTATGATCCGATGCTTTTCAATCCAAGTCTTTCCTAAAAAAAGTGGAAAAGGGGTGTTGTTATCAATAAACTTAATGACTTCAAACTTTTCTTCAGTCGATGTTTCATGAACAATCATAGGTACATTAGTAACTCTTCCACATAGGGTTATCAATTTTCCTTGAAACAAGCCTACCCTTCCCAATGAAGGTACCATTGCAGGCTTTCCCAAAATTTCCCAAGTGCTTTCTGGCATAATATTCACGTGTGTTTCTTCATCTAATACATAGTCTATGTCAAAGTCTTCTATTCTTGTAACTATGCACTGTTTTACTTTCAGGATCTATGGTAAACTGATGTCTCTATGATCATTCATTATTTCTCCTAACTGTAACAACATAGTCTCTGATTATTTCTCTTTCTGATTCTCTAACATATCCTCAGTCTCTTGACCTTCTTCATATTTTTCTTGTCTCATGTTCATCTTTTCAACTTTAGAAATCATTCTTGGGCAATCCTCAACCTCATGACCAACAACTTTACAACAAAGACAAATAGGACATGTACCAGGGCATGCCTTCGCAAGATGTCCTGATCTTCTACAATTATAACACAGTGTCAATCCTCTCTTTCTTTTAAACAATCCCCAACCTTTCTTGTACTATGCACTAGGATCACAGTGTTGGACCTGCAATCTACAAAATTATTTCTAGGTTCCTCCATCCACTTATTAGTCCAAAAACGCTTTCTATGCATAGGGATAACATATATTTCTATATTTATATCAATTTTTTTCATATCAACTCCTTATTCTAACTGTTCCCTAATGTTCAGACTAGGAAAAAACTTATCAATCATACCTAGATTCACGCTTTTGAAACAAAAATTTTCACTTATCTTACTGTTACTAGAGAACAAAGCTTTAAGATATTACCTCTTTTCTTCAGATCAGATTTCTCTCTTAGCACAGAGCTTCGCAAGTCGAGTAGAATAAAGTGCACTATATAAGAAAATCTATGCACAAAGATTTCCCTTTTCTTTAGTTCCCAACAATCACAGTTTCAGGTCCCGGCAACAGAACCATTTGTTGGCACAGGGGCAAACCCAAGGTTCAACGCTTCAACAATGCACGAACAAAACCCTAACTACCGACCCTTTCAGCAACACCTACAAAGTAGATGAAGTCTCACCCAAGGTAGAGTAAGGGGGGTTGCAGGACACAGGTGTCTACAACCAAGTCGGGACACAGATTTGTGATTACAACACTTAGTAGAAAACTTAGACAACAATATGCATTAGTTCATGAATCTCATTGACATCACAAGATTAATCCCTTATTACAGATCAACGCAGTAACAATAAAGATCAACCACTTCCAATCACTTATCACATAGTATTAGATCATATATAGCACATTCATCATACATAAAGCACTAAGCATCTATATATTTATCTATCACCCATTATAACAACAATACTAAGAAGATAGACATCATAATCAACATCGCACAAAGAACATCAAGACACAGGATATACGTGGTTCACCCTAGTGTAGGGATGCATCCATCGAATTCTTATCTTCTTCTTTATGAGTCTTCAATCTTCTTACATTTAGTCTCTCATGTGCACAAATCCACAGAGAAAAACTTAGCAGAGGATAGGAGATATGCACATTGTGCACCAGATCCTCCTTCCCAAAATTAGGTCAAGGCACAGAGCCAACTCCTCTTTCAAGCATAGAGCCTTACATACAACGTCTATTTTCACAAAGCAAATAACAATATCTTGTACTTAGCTCTACAAACCTTCACATATTCTTGCACAAAGCCAACTAGTCATGCACTAATACAATGGCTATCCAAAAACAACACCTGGTGTTTCTTACATCGCTTAGATACTTATTTATACATTTACACAAATTCCTAATCATGGGTAAACCCATGGGTCGACATCCCATAACCCATAACATAAACCCTATTAAACCCTTTGATGGGTCCACAAGATGACAAAACCAGTGAGATCCCACGATCTCAGCTCCGCCTGGGTGCTCCATCCTCGACCAGCCTGTCGAAGTCCCAAAAGTGGTCAAACACGACCAATGTTTCCTCAAAAATTGGTCGAGGGCCAATAGTGTGGTTCTTTAGGATGTAATATCTGAAGTGTTTCACTTTCGTGTACACCGCATAAGCATGCTTGTCTATAGCAGGGTAATTTAGTTCAACCCCGTGGAGATTAATGCTCATAAATGAGACGAGGTCCTCATTGTTGTCATCATCCTCTGAGTCAATATTGTAGCTAACGATTGGTCAGAGGAAAACGTGTAGAGGAAAAAATATTTTCTAAAGTCAGGACTTGGAAGCACTAGAGCTTGAGATATTACAGTCTTAATATTGTTGAAAAAACTTTTTCATTCACCATTCCACTTAAATTCAACATCTTTTCATATCATCTTTTGTAAGGGTTTGATAGTTTTAGCGAAATTGGGGGTGAAATTTCTCAAAAAATTGATTTTCCCAAAGAAGGATTACATAGTCTTTTTTTTGTGGGGTAATGGAAGCTAAGCTATAGCCCTAACTTGTTATGGGTCTATGTGAATTCCTACTTGAGATATAATATGACCTAGTAGTTTCCCTTCCTCGACACCAAATATAGTTTTCTTAGGGTTTAAGGATATACCATATTTCCTACACCTTTTGAAAATATGGGTTAAGTGTTGGATGTGATCTTCTCTATTCATTGAATTTGTAGTTACATCGTCCAAATAAACTACTACAAATTTGTTGATTAGTCCCCGAAACGCAACATCCATTTCCCTTTGGAAGGTTTCCCCTACAATGATTAACCCAAAGGGCATGCGTTTATAAGTAAGGGTTCCCCACTTGGTTCAGAAGGTAGTTTTCAATCGGTCTTCTTATGAAACTAGAACTTTGTTATCACTTGAAAAACCGTCCAGCAGGGATAAAATCTCAGAACCAGACACAGTCTGCAAGAGTTACTCCATCGGTGGGACTGGGTAGTTTTTCTTTTCTGATGCTCTATTGAGGTTCCGAAAATACACACAGAGACGGATCTCCCCATGTTTTTTCCTGACAGGAACCAAATTTCCTACCCAAGTAGAGTGTCTAACCTGAAAGATGATTTTAGCATCTAGTAATTTTTTTAACCCTTGACACATGAGGGGTTCTAGAGATGGGTAGTACTTCTAGAGATTTTGTTGGAAGGGTTTTACTCTGGGTTTTAACGGGATTGTGTATTGAATGATATGAGTATGATAAGTTTTCAGATCTCGGTAGGACAATGCGAAAATATATTGATATTCTCTAAAAAAATTGAGATAGGCCTTCTTTTCTTCTTTAGATATTGTCTTCCCGAGATTAATATTCTTGGGGTTCTCTGAGGTTCCTATATTAATAGTTTCATACATGGGACATGAATTCCCTGTCTTTGTTTTCGTTGACCCTTTAAATATTTCCCTTAAGTCGAAGAGGTTCTCTAAATTGGCTACCCCTTTTGGTATCGTGTGAAACCTCAATTTTTCAATCAATTGATTCGTTTCAACTCTTTGTACATGGGGATTGGTTTCCACTAGTTGTTCCTAAAATATTTCATCGTTAATAGCCAGATATTTAAAATTTTCCCGATTGGTTAAGAATTTTATGATTTGTTCATCTCCTTCAGAGACCTTCCAATTAGAAATATTCTTGGTCACCGACAGTTTGTAGAGTAGATCTATAGTGAATTGGAAGGCTTCATAGTCTTCTAAATGGGATATCCTTGAGGCAGCGGTGACCAAGGAATCAGCAAGAGTGTTCTTTGTTCTGGGGATCGCTGTAATGTTGAAGGGTTCAAAATGTTTTATTAGTATGTGCACTTCCTATTGATAATTCCTTGGGTGGGGAGAGTTGTAGTGTATAGTGTTCCTTAATTGTCTAATGATGATTTCAAATTCTTTGAAAACCTGTAGTTCTTTAATTTTAAAGTCTATGGCTTTATTTATCCCTTCTACTAGAGCTTCATACTCAACAATGTTGTTTGTGCATTCAAATTCTAGTCTACAGGACATGAAATTTTGTTTACCTTTTGGATCAATGAGGATACACCCTACTCTTGATCCCTCTTGCAACTTAGACCCATCAAAGTAAAAGGTCCAAACTTGTGAGAAAAAACCATTAGTTTCTTTTTTCCTACCACTTTCCTCCTTTCCTCCTATCTTCTTTGTGGTTTTTAACAAAGGTTCTTGACAGAAGATGATTTCTTTTGCCATCGTCGGCAATTTTTCTTGAAAACTCATTTCATAGTTTTGATTAAGAGGGACATAAAATGAGATAAGGGAGAAATTACCAAAATTGGATTCGCAGGAATAATTTCCTAGCACGGGGAAATCTGTCAAAGAGGGTTCGTTGAGGGCCTCTAGGTTAGTGATAGTGTGTTTTAGATATATTTCCCTATCGATCCTGATCATATTTGTGTGTCCCTTTAATGGAAACCAAAGGTGATCCCACTCTATGCTAAAGTATCCATTCAACTTCTCGGACCAGTCCCGACTAAGCAACAATCCATAAGCTTCCAGTATATCTACTACAATAATGTCAACTACTTGAACAAATTTTGGGTTTGTCGCCATTCTGATCATGAGATCCTTGAGTTCTCCGACAACTTTCATCTGGGTTATGTCTAGTTGTATCACATGTTTATCGCTTTTGATAGGGATTGTTTTTAATTTCTTGTAGATAGATAATGGCATAACATTAGAGGATGCCCCTGAGTCAACCAAACAATTATGGAGGTTTCTGTTGAAGACTTCAAATGGCAAGAGGAATGGTGGGACAAAAGGTTTTCCCTTTTTATATTCAGAGAAATCGTTTACTATTGGCTTATTTCTTAGATCTGAGAGGGATGGATTTTCTCCTTTTTCAGTGCTTTGTATAGGATTTTCTACTGACTTCAAAGTTTGTAACCAAAATTCCTTTTGTTGGGGGATTCTACACATGTCCATGACAGATATAGTTTCCTTCAATTTTTTCAAATATTCTACTATGTTGTAGTCTAAATTGGGTGATTCTCGTGTATGGAAGTTTATAGGATTTATTTGGGAGACAAAAGATTCTTTTGGGTGTTCGGATGTTTTTTTTCCTCTCAAAGTCTGGGAAATGGTGAGGTCGTTTGAGACCGGCTGACCCCTACTTTGCGTTTGCACAACCAAGACCTCTGCAGGTAGTTCTTGAACCTCAAATAGATCATCGAAATGCATTGGTAGGTATGGATCCCATAACAACATGGTTGTTTCTTCTAGTTGGTCAACTTCTTCCTGATCAACAATATTCATAGTTGAGCTGCTTGATTGTTTGGTAAGGGAAAATTAATTTAGGAACCATATGGACATAAAATTCATGGCATGCACCCATTGTGGACAGTCTCTTTCAGAATGTTTCTCTTGGTGATAGGTACAGAAAGAGGCGGATGCTACATTTCGCAGATCGATGTTTAAGTTGGCTGGGGGAGGTTCAATCACTTTGAATGATGGATTTATTTTTAAAAAGGCTTTATAGGGCATTTGGCCTTGGTTTCCTTCACCTGCACTTCTCCTCATGTCTATGATTTCATTTGACAACTTATTTATCATTCTTTGTAGGTCTTCTATATCTCAACTTCCTTTTTTGGGACCTTGTTCTATTTGTTTCACTGGGGGTCTCGTCAACAAGAGTCCTCTCCTCGGTGGAGGTTGAACTTCCTTCTTAAATAATGAGACCTGGCCTTCTTTACATCCCTTCATTTGGAATTATGTTGTTTTGGCTTCCTCAAAATTCTCAGCTAAGGTTGTTTTGGCAGCCCTCTTCACAAACATGGAAATGGAAGCAGGGAGAGCATTAGCGTATACTTTGATTTGCAAATCCTAAGTGGGTGTAGCTTTGGGTTGAAATTTGTTTAGGATAGTGGTGAATCATTGATTAAAGTATTTAACCTTCTCCTTTGAACTCAAGGTGGCGGTGAACAAATCAGCTATCAAATCTCGTGTAGTGGTTTCTTTTGCAAATTTATCTAAAAAATCCTTTTGAAACTTCGTCCAACTAGTTATGGACCCTACAGGAAAGTTAAAATACCACATGGAGGCCAAATTCTCAAAATTATAGGGTAAAATCCTATATACTATGTCTTCATTTTGGACATTCATCACTCTAATAGCTAGTATGAATTTTTTGATATGTTCTTTAGGCAATCCTGAGGTTCTAGGGTCAAATTTAGGGAGTAACTTTTTTGGATGTCGGGGAAGGTTATGTACTTGTCCAGGGATGGCCAGATCATTTCTGGGCAACCAAGGTTGATTATTCTATGGTGGGTTTCCCCTTTATTCATTATGATCATTGTTATCCTCCATGTCATCTGACTCTAAGGCTGAGAATTCCGAGTTAAACCCTTCCTCGTTTGAAAAATCATTGGGCTTGGAGCAGTTACCAGCTGGTGTTTTCGGGATCCAATTAAGGGGATGTTTGATTTCGGTGAGATAGAAATCCATCAGGTATTCTACTGTGTGTACACAAACTTGGTCGGGGGTGTCGACCAATGGTATGCTTACTTGTTTTATATGAGGGAGTAATAGAGCTAAGGGTAGTGCTCCAATTTGTCCGGCATAAGCTCTTGTGATTCTTATGAACTGGTTCAACTCCTCGTGGGGAAGAGCGTAAGTTATTTAGGGAATAAATATTCTTCCTCTTGTTTGGGGTGGGTGCCTCATTTCCGGGAATTACTTCAGTGTATGCAGTCGGCAGGAATGACTAGTCAAGCATGTGGGCTATTTTCAATCTACAAGATGTGTGAAATATTACGTCAAAAATATTGCCAGACATTCATTCTTTAGGCCCTCATTCTAGCACCAATTATGTTGATGGGTCCTAAATCCATTTAGCTCAACAGTGGGAAAAAAGGCATGGCAGGATTAAATTAAACTCACATGAAGTGTTTGGTAAGTGCAATGGATTCCTCAGATCTTGTGATCAAATTAATTGATGGGCTTTTAAAGTGGTTGATAATGTATTCTTGAAGATGAAAATTCCTCCTTTGGTTCAGACATTCTCTTTTTGTATTTCTCTACCCTTATAGGTGGGTCGATAAAATATAGGTTAGTATAGGCTTCAGTTAGATGCCAAAAGGAAAAAGGAAAATTGCTCTTGAAGAAGGGCAGACTCGAGACCAGCAGGTGTTCAAGCATGCATAAGTAATTCACTACTATGACAATCAATTACTGACCATGTTTTGGTATTTAGAATTACCCGGTGAGATACCCATTTATGAAATCCGTACCATGAAATAAGAAAGATGATTGAAAGAAAAATATTTTCCTTAGGTCTAATCATTAATCACACAGTAACACAATGATTTTCTTTCCATCATTAGAGATAGAACTATAAAAGTGGCTAAACATCAATAGATTCACAAGTCCCATAATTTACAACATCTATTCATGAGATAAAGTGAGAAGTAATTCCTCATATAGTCCGATGCATGCAGTGTAAACCAAAATCTCCAGGTCCCTGAAACATGACTTCTCCAATTAGGTGGATTAAAATAGTTCTTTAGTTTCCCAAAATGAGGTGCTGGAAAACTGTGACCTCTTCAATTTGGTCTTAGAATTATTAACTAAAGTAGCTATCAAAGTAAACTAAGTAAAACAAACTTAATAAGCCACATGGGCACCATCTCTATGTCTTATAAAAATTCATCTCGCTGGTTTCACCCGAGGTGGATGACTCTTCTCCTCTTTGTAACCATTTTGATGAAGAGTTCCTCATAGTGTGGCATAGGGAATGCTGTGTTTGATTCCATTGGTGAGAGGATATCTTTTATGCCTTTACTTGTGCCGATGCCGACTATACTTTAACACTTAAACTATTGTAACCTTTGTCTGATCCTTGATTGGGTGATCCATGAACTATTGTACTTGACCTAGCAGCATGTTTTCCACCTTTTCTATCTTTTCAGTCCATTATGAATCTTGTTACATGTTGTTTGATGATGATGTATGCAAATTAAACAAAGTCCTGGTGAGCCAAATTCTAGAGACCCATTATTGTTTCTCATCGCCTGATTGATCTTGGCCCATATCCTTTTGCAATCATACCATTTCTCTTGAATATCCCACTAAGGTTCTTGGGCCATGCTTCACCCGGTATTATTTGGTTGAATTCCTTATACGGTTGATGTTGTTTTCAGTTAGCACCTGAATGCCATTCTCTTCGACATCTCAGCCCTTTTGAACCACTATGATGTAATCAAATCTTTCCACTGCTTGTTGGTCCTTCTCATACCATATTTCCTTATCTTTACACATTGCTAGTTCCATAAGGATGTCTTCTTGGAAAATGGCTATCCTTGCAGTGAAAAGATTGTCACTCATATGTGAATTTGTTGTAGGCATCTTGGAATTCACTTCTCAAAACTACCGTGGCCTAAGTGGAGTCCTGATAGTGTTAGCCAAATGGTGTAGATGATCTAACTCCTTTAGTGTAGTGGCCAAATCCTCTTCATATTCCCTTGTTCTATCTAGACTGGAATTTGTGATTTCCATTCCTACAATATACCAATAGCTTCGGGCGATCGACATGCTCTATACTAATCAATTTCTCCTCTATGGTGATGAGTTAAATTTCTAAAGTAAGCCTCCTTTTCTTGTTGGTTCTCTTCACGATGGATTTCCTCTTTGATGGTGGGTGATTTATTCATCTCAATTAGTAGGAATGGTGTATATATGTTGAAGAATGCGTTCCTGGATCTCTTTTGTATGTTCTTAGGGCTCAACATATGGTTTTTTCTCATCGAGGGGTAAAGCACTAGCCAAAATTGAGGAATCAAGGGAAACTTTGGTACTTACCTGGTAATCGACTATTGAAATGTCAATTTCCTATTGTGGAATTTATTCCCCTTGTTGACCCAGATCCTAGCTCATCCCTCGAGCCGTCCATTGGGGTTCTTGGTATGTCGAGTGGCTCAACATGCAAGGAAATTTCTATCTCATGCTTGTTCTGTGAATGACTTCGACTTAGAGCATCGCGGGACCTGGGGTGGATGCTTTCTTGGGTTCCTTTTCCTTTGTGATTTGCACCGGAGTGACTAGGGATACCTATGAACTCTCCTCATCATAATATATATTTATTAATCCATACAGGGTTTGGTATGCAGTCCTCCCTGATGTCCTTGCTATATTGGGTTGGGTTGAAATTTCCCTTGGTGATTTGATCTATGGTGGTGGAATTTCATGGTTTTATGGCCCGGTGATTCCTTCAAGTTGTATCGGTTCTGAGCCACTTGGCTCTCCTCTTATTTCGATTGGGTTGTCGGTGGGAAACCTCATCATTTCTAAGAGATGTGGGTTGTTATGCAACTAATAAATGACTCTTTGTTCCTCTGTCATCAAAATAAATCGCAGCCTTGTTTGTGCCTTTGTTGTCAAGAAAAATCCCCTTCTCTATGCCTCTATTGTCTCTATCACTCTAATTTCCTCCACATTTGAGGGAATCTTGGAGTTGACTTCTCTATTGTTCTAGTTGTTAGTCCATGCTCCTTGGCCTTGAACACAGTCATATTTGGGTTGGCCATCCTTTCCACCACCATCCTAGTCCTGGGTGCTCTCTGTGAACATTTCATCCTCAAACTTATCTTGAGCATACATCCAGGGGAGGATGATACTTCTGAAGCATGTTGGAGGACCATACCTTTAAGATATTTCTTGCAGAATCGGCACTCAGAGACTGTTGTTTTGTGTGGTTCCTTTAATTGCTTAAATTTTTCCCAACACCGAACCTGAGTGCGTTAGGTGCAGTGTTAGCTATCGATTCTTAATTTAGGTTTGAACTTGTAAGGGTTTCCTAAAGTTAAAGAAACACAAAGGTGATAAAGAGTCATGAAAACAAACAAATATAAAACATTTCCCAAAATGAAGTCGAGTTAAGTCACTGGAAAACAAATTAATTTAAAAGTGACAAAGACTGAGCCAGGCTTTTAGGGTGTGTTGAGTTCTCAAACAATGGTGACTTATTGGGAGAAAGAAGAATCTTTGTTGTTCCTTCCACACAGGCTCGGTGATCGGCCCAGTTGGGAGCAAGCATTTTTTATGTCGGTCTCTTAGATCCTTTAGTTTGAAATTCCTTGGTTGAGTAAATCTAGGCCTGCCTACGGGGTTTCAACCTTTATTCCACCTTCATTTCGTTTAACCATGACCCATGCCCTCTCTTGACAAGAGTCTAGTAAATAATTCACTGGCACTAGGGATTTTAGTTATCATCATTCACTTGCTCCGGTGTTGCTCCACTGCCATGAGTGTCCATATCCCCAGCGGAGTCACCCCGATGCCACAGACCTTGCTCCAGCGCAATGAGCATCCATAGTCCGTGGGGTTATCTTCATACCCTCTCCTACTTTTCACTCATTTGATATAATTGATTTTATTTGTGTGAATTCCACGGAGGGGCGTATGTTATTTGCAAATGATGTGGTAGGTGAATTTTTCTGGCTTTGTTTTGAAATTTACATATGTGTTCCTTTCTGGCTTAGCATCTTTCAACTAGGTTTACCTGCAAACCACCGGCCCGGAACACTTCATCAATTTTCCAATGTTGTTTATCTGCATAGGTTAGATACAAAACCCCTTCAAAACAACGACAATTCTCCCAATGCTTCTTGTGTGTTGTATGTAAGCATGAGTAAGGAGCATAGTTTTCTATACGGCATGAACTAAAGACAAGCACCTTGTTGAACCTGAAGCTTCAGCATAAATACTATAGCGAAAATGAATAATTTTGCTTAATCGGTACCTAAAACAAAATATCCTTAGAAACACACACACACACACATATATTTTTAATGATTAACATAAATGTTGTTTTAGGGCTTGTCCATTCAACGAGAGGGCATTAGGTTCCCCTCTCAAATTCTATAACCGATAATTTTTCACCCCAATCTTCTCAGCCACCTAAAAATTTATGAGCCATAGATTCTAAAACTTTGAATGTTTTCCCTTACTCTTTCGATTACATCCCATTTTGGGACTAAGTCTCCTTTTTCAAAATTCTTCTCTTTGGCCCTATGCTTATCATACCATATTTTAACTATCTAGTGATGAGAAATGCACTTTGATTTTTTCTTTCTCCTTGCTTCTTCTTTATGAGGAGGGTATCAATTCTTTGTGAATAACCGATAAGGGTTTTCCTATAGAATCCTGAGAAAGCTGAAGAGATGGAATATATAACCCGTTTGGGAGAATGGATTATTTTCCATATACTAGAAAATATGGAATTCCCTATAACCAACTGGTGTTAATCTATTAGCCCATAAGGAATTATGAATTGAAGGCGTGCCGTTCTTACGGTTGTTTACAACATTTTCTTTATCTAAGCTAGGTTAGTATTGGTTGATTCCACGCTTGCATTTGCGGTGGATAGTGGTTTAGCAGTATCGATTATGATTCATTTTCTAAAGAAAATATGTTAATAGAGATTATGGAAGAAAATTAGCGACATTATCAGCGTGGAAGGCAGCGCAAACCTTTTGATCAAATGTTTTTCTATGAATTGGATCACCACCTTTTCATTCACATGAGTTAGAGGGATCTCGTCCATTTAGTGAAATAGTCTGTATTCGATTATATATTTATGTTGTTTGAATAGCTTGTAGTTATGAATTTATCCTATATCAACCCCATTGTTTGAATGGTCTGGATATGGCCACAGGTTGGAATGGGACAACTTCTCTCTTTTTCCCTCTCCATGCTTATTTGACAATTTTTACTGGTTCTAGAGTATGTGTGAGCATCGAAGTAAACATAGTAGGCCATGCATTAATAGTCAACTCTCGGTATTTTGTGAAGGTGGTATTTCTTCTGAGAAGTGTCCACCTGCAGGACCATTATGGAGCTCCTTTAGAACCTTGTATGCATCTTCTCATTTGAGACATATTAAAAGTAACCCATCATAGTCAGCGGAAAGAGCACCAAATTTTAAGAAGCGATATTGTGTTGATTTTAGCCTAATATCTCTCCTTTCCTTAGGGTTTAGAGTTTCTGGACAAGTCCATGGTGTAGGAGATAAGATAATTTCCCATAACAAGACTCGACACGGGGATTATCTTTTGAAGATTGCTACACTACCATTCAATTCATTCTCCCACTAAGGGATCTTCATTTTACTTAGTCTGAGCCCGGTACCGGATTTACATAATCCTTGTCCCTTTACCAATTTAGCAGGTTTTATATAAAGATCAAATTCAGGACTACTGCCATTTAGTTTCCTCTTGTTTCCCCCATCTCCTGCTAAGTAAATAGGGATCATTGCCGGGTTGAGGCACAATGACTTTGGTGTTGTTCTTTAGGATGCTTAATATCTGAAGTGTTTCATTTCCTTATACACGTAAACCTTCTTTTCTATATCGGGGTAATTTAGTTCAGCCCCTTGGAGATTAGTGCTCATGGGAGAATCGAGAGGCCTCATTGTTTTCATCATCCTTATGAGTCAATATTGCAACTAATGATTGGTTGGAGGAGAAAAAGTGTAGAGGAAAAAATATTTGCTAAAAAGTTGAGACTTACACTTAAAGCTGGATCTTGAGATATGCGGTATTAATATTCTTTGAAGAACTTTTTAAGCTCATCATCCCTTAAATTCAACATCTTTTGGATCTGTAGGGTTTGATGGTTTTAGTGAAGTCGGGGTGGACTTTCACAAAATTTTTCCCAAAGAAGGATTGGCATAGCCATTTTTGTGGGGTAATGGAAGCATAGCTATAGCCCTAATTTGTTCTGAGTCTGAATTTCTGCTTGAGATATAATATGAACTAGAGTTGCTATATCGGTGGAATTTGGGTAGTTATTAGCACCAGTGCTCTGTTGAAGTTCACGAGAATCCCTGCAGACAGATCTCCCAGTTTGTTTTAGAAGCGGGGAACAAATTGCCTACCCAAGAATGACCTGGTGACACATGAGGGTTTCGGAGATCATAGTACTTCGAAGCTTGTCGGTGGAAGGTGCACTCATTGTTTAATGAGATTGTGTGTTGAATGATATGGGTATCATAATTTTTCATATCTTGGTAGGACCATGCGAAAACATGATATTCATGAAAAGTTTGAGATAGGTCTTCCTTTCTTCTTTAGATATTGTCTTGTCGAGATTAATATTCTTGGGGTTCTCAGGGATTCCTAGATTAGTTTAATTACATGGGACATGAGCTCCCTGTCTTTGTGTTCGTTGACTCTTTAAATATTTCCCTTAAGTCGAAGAGGTTCTCTACATTATATACCCCTTTTGGTATCGTGTGAAACCTCAATTTTTCAATCAATTGATCTATTTCAACTCTTTGTACATGGGAATTGGTTTCCACTAGTTGTTCCTGAAGGCTTCATCGTCAATATTAAATATTTAAAATATTCTTGATTGGTTAAAATTTTATGATCTATTCATCTCCTTCAAAACCTTCCAATTATAAATATTATTGGGCACCAATGGTTTGTAGATAATGGCTCCATAGTTCAGGTGAAGCTTCATAGTCTTTTAGAGGTGATAGTCTTGAGGCAATGGTGGCTAGAGAATTAGCAAGAGTGTTCTTTGTTCTGGGGATTTTTGTAATGTTGAAGGCTTCAAATGTTATGATAGTTTGTGCACTTCCTATTGATAATTCCTTAGGTGTGGAGAGTTGTGATGTATAGTGTTCCTTACTTGGCTAACGATGATTTTCCCGAGTCTATGAAAACTTTAGTTCTTTAACATTCAATTCTATGGATTTCTTTATCCCTTTTACTAGAGATTCATACTCGGCGGTGTTGTTTATGCATTCAAATTCTAGTCAGCAGGACATGAAATTTCGTCTACCCTTCGGATCAATGAGGATACACCCTGCTTCTGATCCCTCTTGTGACTTAGAACCATCAATCACCGGGTCCAAAATTGTGAAGCGAAAACATGAGTTTTTTTCTCTCTTTTCTCCCTTTCCTCTATCTCTCGGTGGTTTTAATGGGGTTCTTGATAGAAGAGGATTTATTCTACCGTTGTCGACAAATTTTCTTGAAAAGTAATTTTAGAGTTTTGAGTGAGAGGTACATCAGATGATAGAGGGGAAAAGTTCCTGAAGTGAGAATCACAAGATTAATTTCCTAATATGGGGAAATCTGTCGATGATGGTTCTTTAAGGGTTTCTAGGTCGGTGATATTATGTTTTAGATATCTTTCCCTCTCAATCCACGATCACTTTAATTGTGTCCTATTACTATCCCTATAATTCCTTAGAGATCCTTCACATTGATTGGAAAATTTTCACTCCGGATGTATTTTGGCTTGCAAATAATATTTCATCTCGCAAATTATTTTCAAGGAAAGGAAAGAAAGGAAAATTCATGATTGTTGGTGAGTGGTTTTTTCTAACCCATGGAGACAAAAGCAAGGCGATTATAAAACCACAAAGAAAAGCACCTAAGCTAAGTTTTTTTGCTGCATTAGCTTGGAGAATAAAGCGTCTTAGATCGGCCAGTCGATCTAGCTGCGTATATCAATAATTGTGATGGATTCAGACCCCCTCGACTATTCTACTTTTAGCGGTTGCGGGGGTCAAAATGGTGACTAACAAGTCGCGCCTGGATCTATGGTCATCATGACAACGCATAGATGGACAGTCTATAGGTGATTCCATACCCCTAGAGCCGTTCTACCTTTAGCAGTTGGGAGGAGAATTAGATGAAGGCCAGTTTTCAGCAGACCTTGTCATCCATCCATTACATGAAACCTCCTCCACTCCATGCTACATCCTTCACTTCGGCAGCTGCACCCTCACTCCCTTGTCCTTTTTATCCCTTGGCCACATCACCCACCTATCCATGAATAATCAAATTTAGGATAAACAAAAAGAACAATAAGTTAACTAGATTCCAACCAGCAATGTTAGTATGGTTAGAATAGGTTAAACTAGCTAATAACTAACTAGTTAATAATTAATTAATTATTAATTATTTAATTAATTAATTATTAATTAATAATTAATTTAAATATCTAAATTAGTAGTAGGTTAGAGTTTGATTAATTAAAATATAATACAAATAAAACAAATTATAAAACATTAAAAATTAAATAAAAACAATTAAAAATATAAAATATAAAAAGAAAAACATCTAACCTGTATATTAAATAAAGCATATACAAATTAAAACAAAACAAACAAGTAAACGGAAATAAAAAAATATTAAAGAAACAAAAAGTAAAAAACATGAAACTAAACCTATCCTAAGTCCTACCCACTTGTAAACATCACATTCCCAAACCAAGTGAAATCAATGGATATAAATATTTCGGACCCCCACCTAAGCCATCAGGAACTAGCGAGGGGGTCGAGCCTAGTTGTTTTTGTTAAACCACCCTTGGAAAGGTGTCATATCCATAGTCTAGCAGACCCCCATAAAACCACTTACCTCGAGAGTCGGAATACCACCCTTCCTAAGCTTAAAAATAGCTTCATTAGCATTTTGACCCGAGTCTTCTTAAAACTTAGATTCGGAAAATGAAAATGAATTTTGGGGGGGTCCGGAATACCACCCTTCCTAAACAAAAATAGCTTTCGTAGCATTTTGACCAGTCTTCTTCTGAAGCCGATTCCAGAAAAATGAAAATGAATTTTTAAAAACAGAGAGAGGTTTTTCTTCATAACGGCCTGAAGAAAAAAAACCTCTCTCAATTTTTTCACAGGTACCATGAGCAGGGAGAATCGAAGCTATATTTCAGCCTCATTTTTTGGATTTTTGGTTTTTCTGTTACAGTCCCAATCTTGCGGGAGCTGTTACGGTGAGCTAGAGGCGCATTTGGCGAAACCGAAGGTGTATTTTGTCCATAACATGCCCATATGAAATAAAATCCTTCATTGTTTCCCCAGGTTTCATAATTAAAGATAAAAATATGTCTGAGTGGACCTCTTTTTCGTAGAAATTCGACCCGTCTTTCATGGCGAACAGTTCCAGATTTTTGGGGATTTGTGGCTATTTTTGGTAGAAGCGGTTAAAGCCGACTTACACAACTTGTTGGGGGATCTATCCTATTTATTCAAATGATTTTAATGTAAAATTGGTTTATCATTGCACCCAGAAATGCTATTCTCTGTAATTTTTTAGATCCACCAGTAATACAAAGGAATTGATGCACAAGATTCTTGTGTCTGGACATTGGTGATGTTTTTCTTGCTATGTTAATGTTTTCTTACTCTGTTATCACCTTGTTTTCTAATTCCAACTGTTAAAAGGAAGTTAAAGAAAAAAATTTACCTCAGGTACTCTGTGTATGGACTTTTATCAGTCTGCATGTTATTCTTCTGATTTTGAGTTAAAGAAATTCTTGAATACTTCTTTACTTAGATGAACCTCTCACCTATTCTATCTTTCCATCACATTTTATCTTAATCGATCCAGTATATTGGCTATCTTGCCCTATGAAGAATCCCTTTAAAATTTGTTTATGTGAACTGAAGTTTTGACACAGACCCCATAGCCCAATGGGATTCTAAAGCAATCATTCAGCCAAACACCTCAAATAAAAAACAAACCCTGTTCTGCATAACTAGCCTAATATTCCTATTTCAAACAAATCTAAATTTGACAGAGAGATCCCTCTCTGAGTCTCAGAGGGATAGATCCCTGAATCAAAGTGGTTTTGATGTTGCCTCTGTGAATACCTTCACAGCCTTGGGCAAATTACTGAGTGCTAACAGAATGGCGACTCCACTAAGGACCTTCCCCAGTAGTGCATTTCAAATTCCATATCTGATCACTGATGGTGGACAATGAGAAGACACAATAAGGCTGAGATCATTCATGTGGCGACTCCAATCATCTCCAGACAGTGCCAAATCAAAGACTCCACTGGAGGAATAACCTAAAGCATGGCTAATCAGCCTAGAAAGACCAGGTACTCAAGCTCAAATTGCATTCAAGACATCTTTGGTTTTATCTACAATTATGTTTTGTCTTATTCTAATCCTGATCAAAAGTATATTGCTGAAGATTACATTGATCATCTGAAAACTAATGAGCTTCAAGAGATCATATCCCCAATTGTATATTATGTACATACTCATACACCTGTGCACATCCCAAATGCACCTATAGTATTCCTAGTGAGACATAAGCCTCCTGATTTATCTCCTACTCTTGCTAAAGCTCCAGATGGTTGTAATCCTCTCGCCTCACCTCCTGTACCTGTCAAAATCCTAGACAGATACAAACCCCTATATTTGCCTCCTATCCTCCATGATCTCCTTGCAAATTACACCAATAATCTACCCAGGTTTGATGGAGAGGATGCCAATATTACTGTTGAAAAACACATCCAGAGGTTTGAATATTTCCTTGACCTTTATGAGGTTGAAGATAACGATTTATATATAAGGATTTTTTCCCTGTCTATGCAAGGTAAAGTTAAGAACTGGTTTTAAAATCTCCCAGCTGCAAGCATTAACAATTTCCATCAGTTTGTGCAAGATTTCCTAGATCGGTGGGTGATCATGAGAAATGTCTTTCTCATCCTAGAAGAATATGACCATTTGAAAAGATAGCCAGGGGAAACAGTACATAAGTTTTCAACAAGGTTCAATAAGATATATCATGCAATGCTTGCTGATATAAGACCACCCCCAGGATCAACACACTTTCATTTCCCAGATGCCTTCGATCCTGAGATGACATTCCAATTAAGAGAAAGGAACACTGCAACTCTCGAAGAAATGAAAAACATTGCAGTTGATGTGGAAGCTAACTTGCTTAACAGAAAAGAAAAGTAAAAGAAAAAAGAGAAAGATTGAATAGAAAATGAACGGATGACATCTTCAAAAGTGAAAATAGATGTTGTAGCCGACACTGTAAAAGAGATGATCCATAAGATCAGCATAAGAGAAAAACTTGATGTTCAAAGACTTCATCTTCCATTGATTTTAGAGAAATAAAAGGTCATTGTTCCCAAACATTTTGCTGCTCATCCTTGGTACCATGGTTTGGATAATGATTCTTTCATGTATTCAATTCACAACATAGTCAAATATGAAGTTCCATCTCAACTTACAGAGGAACAACCAGCTGATATGATG
>SNQJ01S0112091.1:0-11147 GCA_010110895.2 Picea sitchensis
ATTGTCAAATGTTGTGTTCTTGATTAATTAATATGTGAATTATTTACATTGTTGCAAATAATAGAGGTGTGATCCATTGGATAAGGAATTAATGCAATCATTATATCAAAATGCAATAATAGAAACATAAAATACAATATTATTATAAAAAAATATTTGTGAAAAAAACAATCAACTAAAATATATACATATCGGTGCATTCTTACGAACTCACAAAATAGTATATAAATCGATGTTTTTTAAGGGAATATATGCATCGGTGCATATTAATCATATTAAAGTATCGGTGCATATTAATCATACGGAGTCACTAGTGCATAAAATGTGTGATAATATATATTGTTTTAAAATGTTATTGTGGGCATGTGATAAATACACATCATTTTTTTAAATATAATAACAACACCGGTACTTTCATAAAATTAAACGAACCAGTGCATTTAATAAGATAAATGTGTCGATGAATTATATTTAATATAGGCACCAAAAAGTACGAATTATACAAGCACCGAGACAAACATAAAATACAAGTGCATTAGTGTTGCATACAACAAAATGGGAATCCAAGGCATAATAACCATAACTTCCATGGTGCATTTGTGTCATAGGTAAGCACCACGTTAGTAATGTAATTGAAAAATAATTATTTTTTGTCTTATAAACGCACTAGGGAATTTCATGCAATGGCACCCTGGTACATTTTTTTTAAGTACGCACCAAGAATTTATATAATGGTGCACTAGTGCATTTTGGTGGTTTATGTACGTTCCAAGGAAGTTAATGTAATTTTGTTCTGGTGCGTTTGATGTAAGCACTGGGGCATTTTATTTAATGGCGCACATGTGTGTTTTGACAATAAAAAAAAAAAAAAAAAACATTTTCTACAACCTCTTCCCACCATTTTTTTTTAGTTATATGGAACATCTGATAAAACCTCCACTAAAACCTCTATGACCAATAGAAGAGGTTGTAGCGGAGGTTTTTTTGAAAATTTTGTCAATTTTTGTAGCAATAAAAACCTCTGCAAAAACTTCCACAAGAAGGTGTTCTCCTTGTAGTGTAAGGAGAATAGAATTGAAGGACATATTAAGACAACTTAGTATACCCCTCAGTAGAATGGATGAGCAAGATGTTGGTGGAGAGAGCTAGTAGTATGCTTAGTGGAGCAATCCTAGAGAAGAAGTTTTGGGAAGAAGTGGTTGTTATTGCATTCTACTTAATTAGCATGACTCCCACATCAACTCTTGTGGATAATAATCCTATGGAGGTATGGATGGGAAAGAAGCTATCACTTCATAATATTTTTGTTTTTTGTTGTGAGGCATCTTCTCATGTGCCTAAGGAGAAGCAGTCTAAGTTGGATAATAAGGAAGTAAAATAAATATTCATCGGCTATGGTGCTAGTGTGAAAGGGTACAAGCTTTGGGATTCTATGGCTAGGAAATTTTTGTGTAGCACAAATTTTATTTTTAGAGAATTTAAGTCTTCTTCCATAATGGTGCAACCATAAGAGGATGAGAAGAAGTCAATTTTTCAACTACCACCTAAGACTCAGAAAGATAAGCCAAAAATTGAACAAAAATTTCATGATGGACCTAGTAAGTAAGAGGGTTGAGAGACTTCAGAAGAGGAGGAAGAAACTTTAGCTCAAACTTTAAGGAGGCCCACTTGAGAAAGAAGGAAATTAGACAAGTGTAAGTATAGTTTGTCTTATTTTGTATGTATATTTTCTTTATCTGCTAACATTGATTAGCCTAGAAATACAAAAGAGGCAATGTATATGGAACATGAGGAGTTCTAGAGATAGGCCTTGGATGAGGAGATGGTATCACATAGAAAAAATGATATATGGGACTTGGTATCATTGCTTATGGATGGAAACCCATTGAATGTAAATGGGTGTTCAAAAACAAGATTGGTTCATATGGTAGTGTTGAAAAGTGCAAGGTAAGGTTGGTTACAAAAGAATATTCCTAGTTTGAGGGGATAGACTTTGGCCAGATTCCCCCCCCTAGTTTCTAAGTTAATATCTATCAAGTTTTTATTATCTATAGAAACAACTTTTTATTTAGAGATAGAATAAACTGATGTGAAAACAATATTCCTACATGGTGACTTGAAGGAGGATATATGTATGACACAACCATAGCATTATGTTGAAAAATGTAAAGAGTCATTGGTTCACAAATTAAAAAGTCTTTATATGGTCTCAAACAATGTCCCAAAATGTGGTACTAAAAGTTTGATTCTTTTGTGTTGGGATTGGGATTTATGATATCCAAATTAGATTATTGTGCGTATTACAAATATGATGGTGGTCATTTCCTTGTTATCACTTTGTATGTAGATGATATGTTATTTTTTAGTAACAATAAGGATGCAATTCATGATTTGAAGTCTTATCTTTCATCACAATTTGACATGAAGGATTTTTATTAAGATATATATTAGGAATGGAGATCATGAGAGATAGAGAAAACAAAAACCTTTGGTTGAGCCAGAGTACGTATGTGAACTCTATGTTGCATTGGTTTCATATGGTAGATTGCAAACCATTGAGTGTTCCAATTTCTATGGGAACTAAGATTTCAAATGAGAAGTATCATATAACACCTATAGAGATGGAGGATGTGGATTATTTTCCTTATGTTATTGTAGTGGGTAGTTTGATGCACGATATTCTCTATAATAGACCAGACATTGCCCAAGTAGTGGTAACTTCTTGAGTCGATTCATGGCTAATCCTAGATGTGAACATTCAGCTGCAATGAAGAGGGTCTTCAGGTAATTGAAAGGTACTTTTGAATATTCAATTTGTTATCATAGTGATGTTTCAGGACACCAACACTCGATGGATATACATAGTTATGTGGATTTTGATTGGATAAGGGATGTAGAGAGAAGAAGATCTACCAATAGATATGTGTTTCGACTTTTTGGTGGAGCAATACATTGTATGAACAAGTGACAAGTTGTGGCCGCTTTGTCCATTGTAGAGGCAGAGTATATGATAGCTACTCATGATTTTAAGGAGGCCATTTGACTTATGAAATTGTTTTGAGATGTAGGGATAAATCAGAGAACTATTACAATTTAGTGTGATATTAATAATACCATTTGTTTGGCTAAGAATACGACCCTTCATGAAAAGACAAAGAATATTGATATTCGTTATCATTTCATTTGGGACATTGTAGAGGATGGAAAGGTGATACTAGAAAAAGTTGACACTTCGCAAAATGTTACAAATGTGTTGACAAAACCAATGAGCATGGGTAGATTCAAGTGATGTTGCAATTCTATGGGATTTATGGCCTCTAGTAGTTAGCCCAAAGTTTAATGTATTCTCAATTAGACTCTTGCAAGGTATGTTACATGTGGGAGAATGTTGGAGCAAGTGTGTCATATAGCTTATAGTTGTGCAATGGAGCGGGGTGAAATCATGAAGATGGGTTACACTTTTGCTCGTTTTATGAGAAAAAAAACTGTATTTTCACAAGTTCTTCAACTTCCGGCATACAAAATTATTTTTTTTATTTAGAATTTCACTTTACAGTAAAAACAAAACTTGTGAAGAATTGTGTTAGCTTTCCAATGACTATTTTTCAAATTTTCTTTTATCACGATTTGATATGTCAATTTGAAAATTGTTTAATAGTATGTTCCTTAAACATGAAAGGAATGATAATGAGTTACTTTTTTCTACAACAATATATCTATTATTAAACTTATGTTTTTAAGAAACGAAATATACTGCAACAATCTACAAAGACTATATTTTATTGTGACTATAATTTTGAATCTAACTGATAAATATTATAATTTCTAGAATTTTTTGAAGTTGACCAAGCTGAAAACGTTGCAGATTTTAAACACATGTTTTTCTACACCTTGTATCTATCTTAATTTTTACTTAAAAATAAAATTTAAATATACCCTTTTGAAAAGAACAGTTTAAGGATTATAAATATATTGTTTTCAAATTTGTTCACTATATATTTTTAGAGATACAGATATTTCATTTCACCGAATCATAATGTTTGCTGAAAATATTATGTAGTGGTTTTTTTTTTTAATTAGATAAAAATAAAGAAAATGAAAACAAATTATAAGAACTAAAAGTAGATTCAATTTTGGAAATGCTGGTGTCATTTTTGAAACCAAATTCTCGGTATTTGCAGGAGTCTGCAACCTCCGAAGTTCAGTTAAGCTTGGGGCAATTCTCTGGTTTTATTTTTCAGTCCCAAATTCCTTTTTTCAGCCGAAATACTCTTTCAGCTAAAAAACTAATATTTCGGCCGAATGACTAAAATCTAATAGAAACCGTCAAAATTAAACAGTTTCCAAGTTTTTTGGCCGAAAAACCATTCTTTCGGCTGAAAGGTTGTCGAGGGAATTCCGTCAATCGGAAAAAATGAAGACACGTTGTATTGTTTGATTTCGCGCCAAATTATATAAATAGGCTTTCGGACGAACATATTTATATAAGCATTATATAAGATATTGAACTAAGAATATGTATAACACTTTTTTCAAAGATGAATCAGTAATAGTACAAGCTCAAATTTTACTTTGTCTAATGAATTCAAGAAAGTTAAAAGAAGCTACATCATTATTGGGTATTCAAAAGTCAACAAAGGATACAAAGGTGACACTGAATGTCTTTAACAATATAACTAGTGTATTAAAATCTTTTGGAAAATCTAGAAAAAAAGATGTTTGTGTTGCACGTAGAGCAATACAAACAACAGTTGTTTCATCTAGCAATATAAAAGATCGTTTGACATGACACATGGAAACAATGATGGGAACGTCAAGAAAAACATTGCACAAACATAGAAAAATTTGTTTCCAAATAGATGTAAATGATGAATTGGCTTGTTGTAGACCCATCATTGTCCATGACATGTGTTGTTGTCATTATCATGTGGAGTTTGAGCTGTATTACGACACTTTTTTGGATTTTGGTAAAACTTTATGGCCAAGTTCACCTCCTCCTTCCACATTCCGTGTTTTTATATCTGAAATTCTATGTGAAAGAGAAGATAATGATTTATTTTACAAAAACAAATGTGTTGGTGGAAAGAAATGTGATCATTGTGGAAATCTAAGTTTGTTTCATTCAAAGTATCATATTGATATGAATGATCAATAATTTTCTAATATAAGAGTCAATTGGAAGAGATATGAATATATGAGCAACATGGTTCCACATTCTTCAAATGTTATTTCCAAAAGGATTGATTTGAAGGTAGATAATATCAGCGTGATAGAATTTTTTAAGAAGTTTGAGGAAGAAATCTATAAATACACCAAGCATTCACATAGATATTGATGGAAAGATCTACAATTAAAACAATCCAATGAAGTGTTTCCACCAAGGACAAATTTGTCTGTAGTTGATTTTGCAGAGAATTACACATTCGCTGCACAAAAAGAAATACAGAGTGAATATTATCATTCTGATCAAGTCACAGTATTTGTCCATGTTCTATATATACATGATCAACAGAGACTTCCAAACATAGAAAGAACCAATGACAATCGACATGCTATTAAAGAATATCACTTTTATATAAGTGATGATTGAGCACATGACACACATTATGTACAACATTGTTTTGATAAATTTTATGATTCATTGAAAGAATGTGAAATCAGATTCGATCGACATTGGATATGGTCTTATGGGTGTGCGAGTCAGTTCAAATCTGCACGATCATTCTATTGGTTATGTCATCTTCATAAAAAATTAAACATTACACATTGTTGGAATTTTTTTTAGACTAATCATGGAAAAGGAGAGCACAACGGTGCAGGGGCATGTATAAAATGAGCACTTCGAAGGTATCAGTTGAACCCTGTTGACAAGCGAAATTGACCGCTCGTCAACTGGAAGAGCGAGTCTGGTCCAGGGTTGTCTAATTAACCCAAGCCGTTTGGATTGACTCACTCTGATGGGTTTAATGGCTCTCTTGGCCAATCTAAAGTCCTAAAACAAATAAATAAATAAAAGAAACAAAATGACGTACTAATTACTAATCACTGATATATGTGCATATAAATATACAACATTAAATATAATTTACACACATAATTGTTTATCTAATTTATATACATGTTATACAATTTATGAGTTTTAATCTGAACTCACTAAAATCAATGTAAAAGTAGCTCTTTTGATGAAAAGTAGATAAAGAAAGCAAAAGGAACTATTTCTTTTTGGTTTGTTTTTATCTCTATTACATCTGTAAAATCAAGATTAAGCTACTATTGAAACAGAATATGTAAACAGTGAAAACCAAACCAGATGTAAGAGTTTCTATATTAAACAAGCAAATAAAAGGAACAGACTAACCTATTTATCACTTGAAAAGTATGCATCTGTCGTTCTTATGATCATGAATCTTCCATCTAGTCTATCCATGAGATAAATCTGCAGTGTACTTTCATGTTGTTTGGAATAAATTCTAGACAGTATACTGACTAGTATATTTTAATAATAGAACGACATGGTGCATATAATAACTGAGATATTTGTGACTGCAAGTAATTACACACAATATAAATCTAACAGTAATAACTTTCTTTTAATCATTCAACAAGATTAAGGTAAACCTTAATATTTGAATCAAACAATCAACCACTATTTTCATAAAACTAAAGCATAAAACTGTGAACTGTATGAAAGAAATTATCTTGACGACATAATATTATGTGAAGGCTAAAGCTATCAACAACCATCAAATTATCAAGATAAACAAATCATAGATAACAACAATATTTACAAATAGCTAAAGCAAAAATGTAAACATATGTTATGTCCAAATTCGAGTATAAGTTGTTCACAATTAGCCCCAGGCCAAGATGTCTTCATTACAAAAATAATGGGTTTTTAAAACCTTCAGAAAGGTAATTGTTTCCTATCTTGAGATCAGATATTGATTACAAAAGTAAAAGGGGGATACAACCACCCAGATCATACCAAATCTTCTAAAACTCAAAAAGGTTCATTTCTATTTATACAAAAAAAAATACATCATAGATATGACTAGCAATTCTCAAAGATGGCTCAGATCACTTGGTAACCATGAACTCTTGAATATCCTGAAAAGAAAAGGAAAAATAGAGAGATTTAGATACATATTTAACCCTTAATTTGCAAATTTCAAATTAACATAACTGGCTACAGAATCTACTGATTCTGTAGCTAGTTATTTTAGTAAATGAAATCCAATTTATTGAATGAATAAAACAATCTAATTTATTTATTTATTTTTAGAAAATAATCCTATTTTAAGATAAAAAGAATCATACATCTAACTATAAATCAAATTGTATCAGGTGATCTTAGAATTCACTATTGTTGTTGCAGCCTCAACGTTTTTAAATGTTACATTTCTTGTAGTGTTCATACGTTTCCCTTTTCCTTGAAAGACAGACTCGAGCCTATGGTTTTTATTAGTAAAGGCATTGATCTAATCAGTGAGAGCCTTAACCTGTGACTGTAGGATAGGTATATAAGTGTAGTATTTATCAATCTAGAATAGGCAGACTTCACACTTTGACTGTGCGACGATCTCTTGGGAACAAATGCAATTATGAACTGGAGAATATTCAACATGAACTGTAGATTCATTACCCAATTTAATACCAGGAAACTCTACATTATGTTTCATACAGGGAGGTAGATTCTCCACAAAGTTGTAAGGTGTGGTTTGAACGAAAGAGGGTCTTCTTCAGTGAGGAACCTATCGATTTTGGAGTCTGAACTCTCATGGACCTCGATCATCTTGATCGAGCTCGCATGAGGGTTCGATTTGTTACGGAGCCTTCTCGAAATTAACCTTCCAACTCTCTTATTTTTAAAATTCAAATCAACTTCGTCTTTGGACGTCTTGCCTATAGGTTTGTTTGAAAATTTAACAGAGTTATTAGGCCGTGTAACTTTCTCATGGGCCTGCTCAATAACCTTTGGATCGAGTAAGGGTTTGTTGTAGGAGGTTGAGACACAGGCGTGGGTAGGTGAGAGGGGCGTTGTAGGGTATATTAGGGTTTCTTCAATCACAAACTTGTCGATCTCTTCAATATTGGGATTAGAGAAATTGTTTCTGATTAAAAATGAGTCCCAATTGTTGTTCTACAACTCTAATTGATGCACAAGATTGTTTTTTATTAAGCCATCATGGAAGAGGCTCGAGTCTGATCGTTGCTTTATATACCTTTTTCTTATTGTGTAAAGGCTCCTCAATAAATAATACGGCATGTTCAAGGGAAACCCCATAAAAATCATGAGCAGACGAAGATGATAAAGAAAAACAAGACCAAAACGTCCTTCACAGGTGAAAAATTGTTTTAACACAGCAAGTAGACTGTGCCATCGATCTTTTAGTAAGGATATGGGCATACCTTTGTCACATCCTTTTATCTTCCGAGAGGTAAAGAGAAGACTCCAAGGAACTTCTTCCACCTTTGCATTTTTGAACCACCTTTTACCGCTTGCAAGGAGTCTTGTAGCTTGACTCAAGAAATCCTCTATAACCTCAAGTTGAACATCACCCACCATAGCCCTACACTCATTGAAGGAGAAAGCGAAATCCTGAGCAGTTTGTAAATTGAAACCCTAAAATTTTCTAAGGAAAACGAACCAACCATTACTCTCAAGATCGTCTCTGGCATCGTCATATAAGAGAAAAGTTTGAATGCCATTAGGTTCAACTCTAACAATAGGATCCATGTTGAATCAATGACAATCAATCAAGCACAGCATGTAGGGATGGTTTGTGAGAACAAACCAGAGCCATACCTCGAGCCCGAGAAATGCCAACAGTCTATAGCGTATGGGGAGAAAATACATAACGAAAGGACAAGCATTTGTTTAAAATGAGTGCGAAAGGTGTTGCAGAAACCGAAACCAAGTCTTGAAATGATGGTCTGACTGTAATCGTATTGCCACCTTTCATAAAGTACAAGCCACAACCAGAGCATACAATAAGTGCGCAATATAATGGGTTCGATCATAAAGTTTGGGAGAATGAACCTTGTAAATCAAAACCTAGTGATGAGGAAACATTTGAACAAGAACCACACAAAAATCGTATTAGTGCTCAAATCATAAGGTCTTTTGTCGATATAATCAACAATCCTTAAGCATGCTTGGTATTCAAGGAATTGAAATAAAGAGAATAGTCTTCATAGAAAGGAACATGGATTCATTAATAGACTGTAGAGACATCTTACCTTTCATAGATATTTCAAATGTAATGGTATCCACAGCCGTAAGTTTTTTAATGCTTTGTATTCATGTTTTCAGTCATGAGTGAAGCATGAAAAAAGACAATAGGGAAAACTGAAAACTTACAATTGTCATGGCGAAAATTGCTTATGAAGAATAGAAGAATGTGTGACCCTGGTTAGGCATCTATATAGATCATTTACTTCATATAAAAAGTTAAGAATATGTTAGGCTGCCAACAATGGCGACAAGCTGGGAGAAGCAGTTATCTCTGTAATACGAACGAGTTTAGGTTAGACAAATCTGAAAGATTTCAAATCAAAGAACAACTGAAAGAATATTTGAACATCTTAAATAATCATGATGCAGTCCAGTTTAAGATATCTTTCGTTAAAAATAACGAAATTAGGTGACAAACTATACAAGAGAAAGCCACGACGTTTAAGTTAATGTCTCTAATAATGTTGACAGAGCCACTACTGCCAGCAAGAATTCATAGCCTTGATAGGGATGTCAATTAACCCACTCTGATGTCTATATCCTGTCCAAGAAATTCCAAATCAGAATGAAGGATGTTTATGGCTAAAAACAAGATTTATACTTGAAAATTTTCATTTTTCTAATATTGTTTCGCTGCCAGCAGGCTTGTTTAGTACCCTGGAAGAGTTGTCTTGGCGTCATGCATGCATTTACCCGCTGCCAGCAGACCTGTTCAATGTCCTGGCGGGTTTACAAACACTTCCCACATCTCTCTGAGAAATTATTCACATTCTGATATAGTTTTAAAAATATTCAACAGAGCGGGGTGACGCTGAAAATTCCAGTTTTGACACAACTCAATATTTTTCAGGCCTTTAATTTTTTTTCGCTAACCTTCATCAAGATCTGAAAAATAGTCCATTGATAAAACTAAATTTTCGAGGACAGGGAGACATTGTTGAGTTGCTTTCTTAAAGAGCAGGGACAACGTACAACGGTTTTTTAAACATAATCATAAATACTTTCAAGTGCAAATTGAAACCAAGAATTCAACTTTCAACAAAAAATCATCTTTAACTAGCCTACACTTTCAAAAAGAAACAACAATTTATGTTCTGACAGCCTTTGACAGTAGTTTTTGAGATGAAGCATTCTATTCTATTTTCCTGAGCTAGACTATAATACAAGCATATTTTACTCAAAAAGGCCAATGAACAAAAATGAAAATAAAAACAAACCAGCAAAGAAAAATGGAAAGCAAAGAAATCAAAACAGAAAAATATGTACAAAAGGTATATCGGAGACTTGTCAGGAAAAATACCTTTTGAGAGCTTGGTCATTCACCAGGAAGGTGTTTGGCTGTCCCTCTAAATTCTGCAGGCGGAAAGAACTAGGACCTTGTTTTTCAGAAATTAAAAACGGTCCCAACCACAGGTTTTGGAACTTCGTATGTTCGCCTTTCCCCTCATGAGGTTTGTCCCACTTAAGGACAAGATCACCTACCTTGAAATTTCTGTCTGAGGCAGTATTGGAATTGAACCATATTTTGACAATAAGTTGATGTTGATATAGTTTTTGTTTTGCTTGAGCCCTTACTTCCTCTAATTTTAGCAAAGCATTAATCCGACTTTCCAAAGGAGGACAGTCTTCTTCTTGAACCTTCTATGATAACTGCAGAGATGGAAGAAGAACATGCAGTGGAAGAATTTCTTCCCTACCGTAAACAAGAAAAAAGGGAGAATTACCAACAACAATTTTGTTACAGGTATGAACTGACTGAGAGGGGGGGGTTGAATCAGTTAGTGTAGATTATTAACCATTTACTCTCATTTTTCACTTTGAATCATTAATCTTAGTGGCAGTGAGTCTTTACTGTGAAATTCAGAGTTATAAACATAAAGCAGATAGTATAACGAACAACAATCACACACAA
>SNQJ01S0112091.1:11157-39829 GCA_010110895.2 Picea sitchensis
CAGTCGTGTTCCAGCATTCGTGTTCCAGCAGTCGTGTTCCAGCAGTCGTGTTCCAGCAGTCGTGTTCCAGCATCTACGTTTCACCATCTATGATTCAGCATTTGTGTTTCAGCATCTACGTTGCAACATCTGTGATTCAGCATTTTTGTTTCAGCATCTACGTTTCAGCATCTGTGTTTCATCATTTGTGTTTCAGAAGTTCGCATTTGTGTTGCAGCGTCTGTGTTCAGCTTCTATGTTTCTGCCTCTGTTCTCCATAAACAATCGATTGCCATCAATGACAACCTTGATCATCTGCATCATCTCTGTTGTAGCCATATTTCCAACAAATTTTTGGAGTTACCCTATCAGTCCAGATTGCGTTGAATAGTGCATTATGCCAGTTTTTGTGGTTTTTGGAGACTATTCTTTTGATGATCTTCATCAGGTTTTTATTAGTTGATTCTTCCAAACCATTTCCCTGGGGGTAATAGCTAGCAGAATACTTTAGTTTTATTCCCTTTTCTAAAGCAAACGCACTCATTTCAAAAGACAAAAAATAGGAAGCATTATCGAACACTAGGCATTCAGGAATACCGAAACGAGTGATAATGTTTGAATTTAGGAAAGATATTACCTGACTGGTGTTTACCACTTTTAATGGTGCAGCCTCAGACCATCTGGTGAAATATTCTGTCGTTGTTATGATATATTTATGCTACTGCGAGGAGGTGGGGTTAATTGAGCCTATAATATCAAGGCCCCATTGTTGAAAAGGGAAATCTACCGAGACAGGTTGCAGTGGAAATGCTGACTTTTGTACTTGTCCAGAAGCTTTTTGACAGATTACACACTTGCGGCATAAGGCATCGACATCTTTGAAAAGAGTAGGCCAATAATACCCTGCCCGTAATACTTTGTGGGCAATGGTGTCTCCACCGAAATGCCCACCAGCTTCTCCTGCATGTAATTCCAATAAGAATTTATATGCTTCATCTTTTTCCAGACAACGCATAAGTATTCCATCGAAATTTCAGTGAAACAATACACCATTCACCAGCTAAAAAGAAGCAGATTTTTATCTCAATGCTCTCCTCTTTTTCGGATCAAGATGACATGGAGCTGATCTGTGAATTACATAAATTTTGATGTCATCATACCAAGGGCTGGTAGGATTTTGTGCACAGCGGATTTGATTTTGATTATGTTGATCTTGAATTAACATATCAGTTTTATTTTGTTGTTCTACGGCTGAATCAATGAATAGTTTACATAAACCTTGGCCTCTAATGATTTGTGCTGGGGTGATTTCGAGGTCATATTCTTGTAAGGATGTGACCCAGTTTGCCCATTTTTCACCCAGTTCTTTCTGTACTAACAAATTTCTGGCAACGGGGTAAGGGACAATGACTTTCGTCCTAGATTTCAGTAGATAAGATCAAAAGTGCTTTACTGCTTTAAAAAAATCATAAGCATGTTGATCTACTGCTGGGTAATCAAGTTCTAATCCCTTAAAGGCTGAGCTCATAAAGGCAATAGGAACTTCGTTGTTTTCAACATTCTTTTGGGTAAGAACAGCGACATAGGACTGATCAGAGGCGAATGTATAGAGAGTGAAATCTCGCGAAAAGTCAAGGCTCATTAGGGATGGAGCCTCTACTATAACCTTTTTTATTGAGTCAAAAGCTTGACTTTCTAGAGGTCCCCAATGGTACAGTACATCCTTTTTCATTAAGTTCTATAATGGCCTGACCATTTCTTAAAAATTGGGCACAAACCTTCTAACAAAATTTATCTGACCTAAGAAAGATTGCATAGACTTTTTGGAAGAGGGGGAAGGCAGTTTTGAAATGACTTGAGTCCTTTCAGGGTCAATAACCATCCCTTCATTGGATACAATGAATCCGAGCAACTTACCTTATTCTACTGCAAAGACATTTTTTGGGATTCAAAGAGATGTCGTATTGATGACATCATTGCAGAACAGATATTAGATGAGCTAAATGATATCCTTTATTCTTTGAGAAGATAGTGACATCATCTAGATAAAATACTACAAACTGATTGATAAGACCGTGGAAAGAGATATACATCGCTCTCTAAAAAGTGGCACCAGCATTTATAAGAACAAAAGGCATCTTTCTATAAGCATAGGTACCCCATGGAGTACGAAAAGTGGTTTTCAACTGATCTGGGGGTGACATGAGGACTTGGTTATACCCTGAAAAACCATCTAGCAGAGATAACCTTTCAGAACCAAATACCTGTTGGAGAATCTGTTCCATGGGAGGAACAAGCTAGTTGTCTTTATCAAATGCTCGGTTTAAATTTCGGAAATCAACACATAGTCAGATTTCACCACTTTTCTTCCTTACAGGGACAAGATTAGAGACCCATTGTGTATGTCTTACTGGGAAGATTATCTTAGCATTCAAAAGTTTGTTTAGTTCTTTCTTGACCGTTGGTTCAAGTTTTGTGTACATTTTTCTTAGCTTCTGTTGAAAAGGTTGAGTCTGGGGTTTCATGGGAATAATGTGTTGTATGATGTTAGGATCAAATTTTTTTAGGTCGTCATAAGTACAAGTAAATACATCTTTAAATTCCTTAAATAACTTAATGAATGCTGACTTTTCTTGCTCAGAACATCCCATTCCCAAATTGATGCATTGTGGGTTATCTTTAGTTCCTAAATTTACCTTTTCATGGGTCAAGGAAGAACTATTCCTTTTACAATTCACTAATTTTATGAATTTATCATGTAAATCATAAAACTTTTCTAATCTTACCACAGATGTTTTGATAGAATTTACCAGATCTGATGTTAATTCCGGAGATATTGGGTCTGATATTACTATAAAATTGCGGAGGTCTTCATCATGAGTACCTTCATCGATAATGGCACCTTGGAAAGTATCTTCCATGTGAAAAAAACTAATGATCTATTGATCGTCATCGAAAACTCTCCAATTAGTGATGTTTTCCGGGATGGATGGTCTGAACAACAACTCAACCGAAAACACATTTGGAGAAAGGCCTTCTGCAGGAAAAAGTTTAGAAGCGACATTAGCTAACAAATCAGCCTCAGAATTATTCAATCTTGGAGTATAATTAATGTTAAACGTAGAAAATATGTTCATTAAATTCCATACCTCAGTTTGATATCTTTTCAGGTGTGGAGATAGGAAATGAATAGAATTTCTTACCTGTCTGACCACAATTTCTGAATCACCAAAGACTGTTAAATTTCGAACTCTCAAATCTAGTTCTTTTCTGAGACCTTGCAGGAGTGCCTCATATTCGGCCATATTATTTGTGCATTCAAATTCTAATCGGAAAGCAATCAAGGTTTTGTTACCTGCTAGATCAATGAGCACACATCCTGTGCCAACTCCTTCCTTAGATTTAGATCCATCGAAGTAAAGAGACCAGATATGATTTTCATCAGCTGTATGTGACATCTTAGAGGGGGACATTGACCGTGCACATGACATAAGTTCATATTGTTGTTCTGGTTCAGTGATAGCAGAAGTTTCAGCCATGAAATTACCAAAAAAAGTGTTCATCCCCTGTATTTCAGGTGAATTGGTGGAAGCAGTGAATGGTTCATTAGGATCATTTAGATCAGTTACCGTAAACTTAAGATAATGTTCACGATTGATCTTGATTATGTTAGGCTTTCCATTCTCTGGCAGCCACAAATGAGACTAATCTTTCGCAAAGTAACCATGTAGCTGTTCGGACCAATCCCTACTTAAAAATAAGTCGTATACTTCAGGGATATTAACGAAAATAATATCAATAATCTGGTGGACTTTAGGATTAGATGATAATCTGATAAGTACATTTTTTAATTCACCTATTACTCTAACACTGGTCTGATCAAGCTGAATAATTTTTAGACTGGACGGTTGAACTTCAGCATTGATTTTTTGGTAGATAGACCAAGGCATTACATTTGATGATGCACCTGAATCTACCATACAATTATGTACATTCCTATTGAGAATTTCAAAATTCAACAAAAAGGGTGGGACATTCCTGCGAGTACTAACAGCAGAAGTCTGTTTTTTTTTAGTCACAGCCCCTGGAATTATTTTATCAACATTTGTTACGCTTTTTACAGCAAGGTCTCTTTTATCAGAGGACTCTAGTGTCATTTTAACGGAGACCTTTTGGGGTGTTTTGGGGATTTTTCCTGCAAATTTGTTGTTGTTCAGATTGATGTTTTTGTTGTTTTCTGCAATATTCGGAAGCATCTTTTGCAGAAGAAAAGGAAATTTCAAAAATTCATAAACAAAAATATTAGCTCTAAGTTTTTTGATATCTTCAATCAAATCATATTCTAAACTTGGAGCTGTTGAGTTCTGTTTAGTTTCAATTATTTTAGTCTGTTTTTGAGGTGCATTAGTTCCAATTTCAGAAGAGGATTTATTCGTTGTTTTTCTTCTGGTATTGTAAGGATGGACCGTTTTGAAATTGGCTTGAAAGATATTATCTGAAAAATGCCCGAAAACGTTAGGAGAATATTCGTCCTCTTCCACTATTTCTTGTTCACCCACGTCTTCAAGGACCTCAGGGGGAAATAAGTTATCGTGTGCTTCCAGAATTGTCTGGATAGCAAACTGTAGACTTTCTAGATTTAGGCCTTCAGAATTTGAGTTAGGCTGGTTTGTGGGAAAAGGATTTCTGAAAGGGGGTTTGTAAGGCCATTTTCGTGAAGACGCTTCTTCTGTTGACCTCCTTAAATCTATCACTTGATTCGACAACTTCTGAACGACCTTGTGTAAACTTTCAAGATCTGAACCGTCTGATTGAGTTTTGGTTTGGGGGGGTCTAGGAAGAATTTATATTTTCTTCTTGGAAGATGAGGTAATCTCTGCTTTGTTGCAGATATTGTCCTTTAGGCTGAGAATATCTTTCTCAATTTGGCTTGCCTCTTCGAAGGCTTCCAATAATGTTGCTTTCTTAGACCTTTTTACCCAGATTGCTATGTTTTGGTGTAGATATTTTGTGTAGCATGAGACGATAAGATTCTCAGTAGGCATTGAATCGTTAGGGATTCAATTCTTTAATGTTAGAAACCTTTGGTTAAAGTCTTTTATTTTTTCCTTGGGGTTCATCTTTAAACTAGAAAGTTCCATGAATAAGACTTCGGGAGATTTGTCGTCTTCAAACTTCTCAAGGAAACAAGATTCGAATTTATCCCAAGATACAATTGTGTGGGGTTGTTGGGAAAAATACCAGGTAGAGGCATTGCCTTCAAATGTATACAGAAAAAGTTTGCACACTACGTCTTCATTTTCTACGCTTCGGAGTCTAATGGCCAACATAAATTTTTTAATATGATCCTCAGTGATCTGCTAGGAATATGGATCGACTTTAGGGAGTCATTTCTTCAGGTGTTTAGGCAAAGGATGTTGGGGTCTGGGTATGGCCACTACATCTTGATCGATCCAAGGCCTGGTGGGATTATTCGGATTTTCCATATGTGTGGGTGGCATCGAAGGTTGAGATGAAGAACTGCCTTCGTCGGATGACTCTTATCCTGAAGAAGAAGGAGATGCAAGGGGTGGTGATGGTGGGATACCAGATCCTCCAGCTGCAGGGGTGAGGATGTGATCTGGATCCATAGGGTCTAGGGTAAGACCTGCACCTTCAAGTTGCTCCCTAATATCAGATAAGTCTAATGGTTGATTCAATGGAGGACCTGGTTGTTTGATACGGGCCAAAGAACCCTGTGTCCTTAGAAGGGATTGGGGAACAATTTATTGTACATCAGCCCCTAAGGGTTTTGGTGTTACTGGTTCAAAATTTATCCATGGATTTTCATTTCATGTGTTTGTTATTTGAGAGGTAATATTGTCGTCGGAATGACTTCTTGTTACTATAGGTGAACGAGTGTGTGGGGGAGGAGTCTTGCGACCTCCACGTGCCATCAATAGTGTTCAGGCACTCCTTCTAACGCCATTTGTTGACGGGGGAAATTGACCGCTCGTCAACTAGAAGAGAGAGTCTGGTCCGGGGTTGTCTAATTAACCTAAGTCGTTTGGATTGACTCACTCTGACAGGTTTAATGGCTCCATTGGCCAATCTAAAGTCCTAAAACAAATAAATAAATAAAAGAAACAATATGACTTACTACTTACTAATCACTGATATATGTACATATAAATATACAACTTTAAATATAATTTACACACAGAATTGTTTATCTAATTTATATACATGTTATACAATTTATGAGTTTTAATCTGAACTCACTAAAATCAATGTAAAAATTGCTCTTCTGATGAAAAGTAGATAAATAAAGCAAAAAGAACTATTTATTTTTGGTTTGTTTTTATGTCTATTACATCTGTAAAATCAAGATTAAGCTACTATTGAAACAAAATATGTAAACAGTGAAAACCAAACCAAATGTAAGAGTTTCTATATTAAAAAAGAAAATAAAAGGAACAGACTAACCTATTTATCACTTGAAAAGTATGCATCTATTGTTCTTATGATCATGAATCATCCATCTAGTCTGTCCACGAGATAAATCTGCAGTGTACTTTCACGATGTTTGGAATAAATGCCAGACAGTATACTGACTGCTATATTTTAATAATAGAACGGCAGGGTGCATATAATAATTGAGATATTTGTGACTGCAAGTAATTACACACAAGATAAATCTAACAGTAATCACTTGTTTTTAATCATTCAACAAGATTAAGGTAAACCTTAATATTTGAATCGAACAATCAACCACTATTTTCATAAAACTAAAGCATAAAACTATGAACTATATGAAAGAAATTATCTGGACGACATAATAATCTGTGAAGGCTAAAGCTATCAACAATCATCAAATTATCAAGATAAACAAATCATAGACAACAACAATATTTACAAATAGCTAAAGCATAAATGTAAACATATGTTATGTTCAAATTCGAGTATAAGTTGTTCATAATTAGCCCCAGGCCAAGATGTCTTCATTACAAAAATAATGGGTTTTTAAAACCTTCAGAAAGGTAATTGTTTCCTCTCTTGAGATCATATACTGATTACAAGAATAAAAGGGGGATACAACCACCCAGATCATACCAAATCTTCTAAAACTCAAAAAGGTTACAAAAAAAAATACATCATAGATATGACTAACAATTCTCAAAGATGGCTCAGATCACTTGGTAACCATGAACTCCTGAATATCCTGAAAAGAAAAGGAAAAATAGAGAGATTTAGATACATATTTAACCCTTAATTTGCAAATTTCAAATTAACATAACTGGCTACAGAATCTATTGATTTTGTAACTATTTATTTTAATAAATGAAATCCAATTTATTGAATGAATAAAACAATCTAATTTATTTTATTTTTTCTAGCAAATAATCCTATTTTAAGATAAAAAGAATAATACCTCTAACTGTAAATCAAATCGTATCAGGTGATCTTAGAATTCACTATCTCTATTGTAGCCACAACATTTTTAAATGTTACATTTCCTGTAGTCTTCATATGTTTCCCTTTTCCTTGAAAGATAGACTCAAGCCTATGGTTTTTATTAGTTAAGGCATCAATCTGATCAGTGAGATCCTTAACCTGTGACTATAGGATAGGTATATCAGTGTAGTATTTATCAATCCAGAATAGGTAGACTTCACACTTTGAATGTGCGACGGTCTCTTGGGAACAAATGTGATTATGAACCGGAGCATCTTCAACATGAACTATAGATTCATTACCCAATTTAATACTAGGAAACTCTACATTATGTCTTAGACAGGGAGGTAGATTGTCCACAAAGTTCTAAGGCCGATTGAGGTGTGGGTCGAGTGAAAGAGGGTCTTCTTCAGCGAGGAACCTATCGATTTCAGAATTCGAACTCTCATGGACCTCGATCGTCTTGATCGAGCTCGCATGAGGGTTCGATTTGTTACAGATCCTTCTCCAAATTAAACTTCCAGCTCTCTTATTTTTAAAATTCAAATCAGCTTCGTCTTTGGACGTCTTGCCTGTAGGTTTGTTTGAAAATTTAACAGAGTTGTTAGGCTTGTAACTTTCTCACGGGCCTACTCAATAACCTTTGGATCGAGTAAGGGTTTGTTGTAGGAGGCTGAGACATAGGCCTGGGTAGGTGAGAGGGGCGTTGTAGGGTAGATTAGGGTTTCTTCAATCACAGACTTGTCGATCTCTTCAACATCGGGATTAGAGAAACCGTTTCTGATTAAAAACGAGTCCCAAATGTCATTCTGCAACTCTAATTGATGCACAAGCAAATTTTTTATTAATCCATGATGGAAGAGGCTCGAGTCTTATCATTTCTTTCTATACCTTTTTCCCATTTTGTAAAGGCTCCTCAATAAATAATATGGCATGTTCAAGGGAAACCCCATAAAAATCATAAGCAAATGAAGATGATAAAGAAACACAAGACCAAAACGTCCTTCACAGGTGACAAACTATTTTAACACGGCAAGAAAACCGTGCCATCGAGCTTTAAGTAAGGAGATGGGCATACCTTTGTCACATCCTTTTATCTTCCGAGAGGTAAAGAGAAGACTCCAAGGAACTTCTTCCACCTTTGCATTTTTGAACCACCTTTGATTGCTTGGAGGGAGTCATGTAGCTTGACTCAAGAAATCCTTTGTAACCTCAAGTTTAACATCACCCACCTTAGCTCTACACCCATCGAAGGAGAAAGAGAAATCCTAAGTAGTTTGTAAATTGAAACCCTGAAATTTTCTAAGGAAAATGAGCTAACCATTACTCTCAAGATCCTCTCTGGCATCGTCATATAAGAGAAACGTTTTAATGCCATTAGGTTTGAATCTAACAACAGGAGCCATGTTGAATCAATGAACAATCAATTAGGAACAACACGTAGGGATGGTTTGTGAGAACAGACCAGAGCCATACCCCAAGCCCGAGAAACACCAACAGTCTATAGCGTATGGGGAGAAACTACATAATGAAAGGACAAGAATTTGTTTAAAATGAGTATGAAAGGTGTTGCAGAAACCAAGACCAAGTCTTGAAATAATGGTCTAACTGTAATTGTATTGCCACCTTTCATAAAGTACAATCCACAACCAGAGCATACAATAAGTACGCAATATAGTGGGTTCGATCATAAACTTTGGGAGAATGAACCATGTAAATCAAAACCTAGTGATGAGGAAACATTTGAACAAGAACCACACAAAAATCGTATTAGTGCACATATCATAAGGTCTTTTGTCGATATAATTAACAATCCCTAAGCATGCTTGGTATTCAAGGAATCGAAATAAAGAGAATAGTCTTCATAGCAAGGAACACGGCTGCATTAATAGACTGTAGAGACATCTTACCTTTCATATATCTTTCAAATGTAATGGTATCCACAGTCATAAGTTTTTTAATGCTTCGTCTTCATGCTTTCAATCATGAATGAAGCATGAAAAATGACAATAGGGAAAATTGAAAACTTACAATTGTCATGGCGAAAATTGCTTATGAAGAACAGAAGAATGTGTGACCCTGGTTAGGAAAATACATAGATCATTTACTTCATATAAAAAGTTAAGAATATGTTAGGTTGCCAACAATGGCGACAAGATGGGAGAAGTAGTTATCTCTGTAATACGAATGAGTTCAAGTTAGAGAAATATGAAATATTTCAAATCAAAGAACAACTAAAAGATTATTTGAACATCTTAAATAATCATGACGCAATCTAGTTTAAGATATCTTTCATTAAAAAGAACGAAATTAGGTGACAAACTTTACAAGAGAGCCACAATGTTTAAGTTAATGTCTCCAATACTGTTGACAGAGCCACTACTGCCAGTAGGCGTTCATAGCCTAGACAGGGATGTCAATTAACCCACTCTAACATATGTATCCTTTCCAAGAAATTCCAAATCAAAATGAAGGACGTTTATGGCCAAAAACAAGATTTATACCTGAAAATTTTCATTTTCCTAACATCGCTTCGCTATCAGTAGGCCTGTTCAGTACCCTGGAAAAGTTGTCTTGGCATCATGCATGCATTTACCAGTTTCCAACAGGCATGTTCAGTGTCCTGGTGGGTTTACAAACACTTCTCACAGCTCTCTGATAAATTATTCACATTCTGATAGAGTTTTAAAAATATTCAACAGAGCGGGCTGACGCTGAAAATTCCAATTTTGACACAACTTAATATTTTTCAAGCCTTTAAATTTTTTTCACTAACCTTCATCAAGATCTGAAAAATAGTCCATTGATAAAACTAAATTTTTGAGGACAGGGAGACATCATTGAGTTTCTTTCTTAAAGAGCAGGGACAGTGTAAAGAGGTTTTTTAAAGATAATTGTAAATACTTTCAAGGGCAAATTGAAACCGAGAATTCGACATTCAACAAAAAATCATCTTTAACTAGCCTACACTTTCAAAAAGAAACAACAATTGATGTTCTGATAGCCTTTGACAATATTTTTTGAGATGAAGCATTGTGTTCTCTTTTCCTGAGCTAGACTGTAATAGGGGCATATTTGACTCAAAAGGGCCAATGAACAAAAATGAAAATAAAAACAAACCAACAAAGAAAAACGGAAAGCAAAGAAATCAAAACAAAAAAATATGTACAAGAGGTATATCAGAGATTTGTCAAGAAAAATAACTTTTGAGAGCTTGGCCATTCACCGGGAAGGTGTTTGGCTGTCCCTCTAAATTCTGTAGGCAGAAAGAACTGGAACCTAACTTTTAAACAATTAAGAATAGTCCTAACCATAGGTTTTGGAACTTAGTATGTTTGGCTTTCCCCTCATGAGCTTTGTCCCACTTAAGGACAAGATCACCTACCTCGAAATTTCTGTCTGAGGCAGTATTGGAATCGAACCAGCTTTTGACAATAAGTTGATGTTGATCCAGTTTTTGTTTTTCTTGAACCCTTTCTTCCTCTAACTTCAGCAAATCATTAATCCGACTTTCCAAAGGAGGAAAGTCTTCTTCTTGAACCTTCTGTGATAACTACAGCGATGGAAGAAGAACATGCGGTGGAAGAATTTCTTCCCTACCGTAAACGAGAAAAAAGGGAGAATTACCAACAACAATTTTTGGAGTTACCCTATCAGCCCATATTGCGTTGAATAGTGCATTATGCCAGTTTTTGTGGTTTTCGGAGACCATTCTTTTGATGATCTTGATCAAGTTTTTATTAGTTGATTCCGCCAAACCATTTCCATGGGGGTAATAGCTTGCAGAATACTTTAGTTTTATTCCCTTTTCTAAAGCAAAGGCACTCATTTCGAGAGACAAAAAATAGGAATCATTATCGAACACTAGGCATTCATGAATATCGAAACGAGTGATGATGTTTGAATTTAGGAAATATATTGCCTAACTGGTTTTTACCACTTTTAATGGTGCAGCCTAGGAACATCTGGTGAAATAGTCTATCGTTGTTATGATATATTTATGTTGTTGCAAGGAGGTGGGGTTAATTGGGCCTATAATATCAAGGCCCCATTACTGAAAAAGGAAATCTACCGAGACAAGTTGCAACGAGAATGTTGACTTTTCTACTCGTCCAAAAGATTTTAAAATGATTACACACTTGTGGCATAAGGCATGGGCATCTTTGAAAAGAGTAGGCCAATAATACCCTTCCCTTAATACTTTGTGGGAAGTGGTGTCTCCACAAAAATGCCCACCAGCTTCTCCTGCATGTAATTCCAATAAGACTTTATCTGCTTCATCTTTTTCCAGACAATGCATAAGTATTCCATCGAAATTTTGGTGAAACAATACACCATTCACCAGCTGAAAAGAAGCAAATTTTTATCTCAATGCTCTCCTTTTTTTGGGATCAATATGATGTGGATTTGTTCTGTGAATTAGTTAAAATTTGATGTCATCATACCAAGGGCTGGTAGGATTTTGTGCACAATAGATTTGATTCTAATTATGTTGATCTTGAATTAACATATCAATTTTATTTTGTTGTTCTACGGCTGAATCAGTGACTAGTTTACATAAACCTTGGCCTCTAATGATTTGTGCTGGGGTGATTTCAAGGTCATATTCTTGTAAGGATGTGAGCGATTTTGCCCTTTTTTCTCCCAGTTCTTTCTGTACTAACAAATTTCTAATAGCGGGGTAAGGGATAATGAATTTCATCATAGATTCCAGTAGATAAGATCAAAAGTGTTTTACTTCTTTAAAAATAGCATAAGCTTGTTGATCTACTACTGGGTAATTAAGTTTTGCTCCCTTAAAGGCTGAGCTCATAAAGGAAATAGGAACTTTGTTGCTTTCAACATTATTTTGGGTAAGCACAACGGCATAGGACCGACCAGAGGCGAACGTATAGAGAGTGAAATCTCGTGAAAAGTCAGGGCTCATTAGGGACGGAGCCTCTACTATATCCTTTTTTATTGAGTCAAAATCTTGACTTTCTAGAGGTCCCCAATGGTACTACACATCATTTTTTATTAAGTTTTGTAATGGCCTGGCCATTTCTGAAAAACTGGGGACAAACCTTCTAACAAAATTTATCTGACCTGGTACCACATCATTTTTATTGCTTTGTAATGGTCTGCCATTTCTCAAAACTGGGACAAAACCTTCAACAAAGTTTATCTCACCTAAGAAAGATTGCATAGACTTTTGAAGAGGGGGATTTTGAAATGACTTTGAGTCCTTTCGGTCAATAACCATCCCTCTGATACAATAACCAAGCAGCCTTACCTTTGTTCTAATCGCGAAAGACGATTAGATTCAAAGAGATGTCTTTATTTAATTTACATTGCAAAACGATCTTAGATGAGCTAAATGACTTCCTTTATCTGAGAAGACATGATCATCTAGATAAACTACTTCACGATTGATTGATAAGACCGCTGAAAGCACTCATCGCCTCTCTGAAAAGAGGCACCAACATTTATAAGACCGAAAGACATCTTTCTATAAGCATAGGTAACCCATGGACTACGGAAATTGGTTTTCAAATCGACCAAGGACATGAGGACTTGGTTACACCTCGAAACCATCCAACAATATTTCAGAACCGGATATTTGTTGGAGAATTTGTTCCATGGGAGGAACAGGATAATTATATTTATCAGACGCTCGGTTTAAGTTTTGGAAGTCGACACATAGTTGAATTTCACCGCTTTTCTTCCTTACAGGGACACAATTAGAGACCCATAGTGTATGTCTTACTGGGAATATTATCTTAGCATTGAAAAGTTTGTTTAGTTCTTTCTTAACCGTTGGTTCAATTTTCTAGTGCATTTTTCTTAGATTTTTGTTGAAAAGGTTGGGTTTCGGGTTTCATGGGAATAATGTGTTGTATGATGTTAGATCAAAGGTTTTTAGGTCGCCATAAGTCCAAGAAAAGACATCTTTAAATTCCTTAACAACTTAATGAATGTTGATGTTTCTTGCTCAGAACATCCCATTCCCAAATTGATGCGTTGTGGGTTATCTTTAGTTCTAAATTTACTTTTTCATGGGTCAATGAATAACTATTTGTTTTACAATTCACCGATTTTCTGAATTTATCATGTAAATCATAAACTTTTCTAATCTTACCAAATATTTTGGGATAGAATTTACCAAAACCGATGTTGATTTCAGAGATCTTAACCGGATATTACTCCAGGACCTTGGAGGTTTTCATCATGAGTACCTTCATCTATAATTGAACCTTGGAAAGTGTCTTCCATTGTCATAAAATTGATGATTTGTTGATCGTCATCAAAAACTCTCCGTGATGTTGTTCTGGGACTTAATGGTCTGAACAATAACTAGATTGAAAATTCATTTGGAGAAAGGCCTTCTGTAGGAAAGAGTTTATAAGCTACATTAGATAACAAATCAACCTCAGAATCATTCAATCTTGGAATAGAATTAATGTTAACGCAGAAAATTTGTTCATTAAATTCCATACTTCGGTTTGATAGAGGTGTGGAGATAGGCAATGAATAGAATTTCACCGCTCCCACCACAATTTCTAATTAAAGATCAAGTAAATTCAACTCGAAATCTAGTGCTTTTCTCGAGACTCCGCAGAGTGCTCAGATTCGAATCATCACATTATTTGTGCATTCAAATTCTAACCGCAAGCAATCAAATTTTTGTTACCTAGTGGATCAATGATCACACATTCTCGCTGGTTCTCTTCCTTAGATTTATCCAAGAGACTAGATATTATTTTCATCAACTATATGTGACATCTTAGAGGGGGACATTGATCGCTATTTATTATGTCTGATGTTATAATGTAAGTTTCACCATGAAATTGTCGAAAAAGGTATCGATCCCTTGCATTTTGGGTGAATTGGTGGAAGCAGTGAAATGTTCATTAGGATCATTTAGATCAGTTTCCATAAACTTAAGATAATGTTCACTTATTGATCTTGGATTCTGTAGAATATTCTCCCACGTACCACAAGTGAGACCAATCACAACAAAGTAACCGCAGTCAAGCTCTATCAATCCCTAGTTAAAAATAAGCCATATACTTCAAGGATATCAACAACAATTATATCAATAATCTGGTGGACTTTAGGATTAGATGATAATCTGATAAGTACATTTTTTAATTCACATGTTACTTTAACACTGGTCCGATGAAGATGAATAATTTTCAGACTGTAAGGTTGAACTTCAACATTGATATTTTGGCGCATTAATACCCGTTGCATTACGCTGACGCATGCACCGACCACAATTATGTACCTTCCTATTGAAAATCTCAAAAAGTCAACAAAAGGGTGGGACATTTCTACGAGTAATAACAAATGTAAGTCTCCGCTTTTTTTTGTCATAGCCCCTAGAATTATTTTATCAACATTTGTTACACTTTTTACAACAAGGTCTCTTTTATCGGAGGATTCTAGTGTCGTTTTAATGGAGACCTTTTGGGGTGTTTTGGGGTTGTTTTCTGCAAATTTGTTGTTGTTTAGATTGTTGCTTTTGTTGTTTTCTCTCGCAATATCAAGCATCTTTTGCAGAAGAAAAAGGAAATTTCAATAATTCATAAACAGAAATATTAGCTCTAAGTTTTGAGAGATCTTGATCAAATCATATTCTGCAAACTTGAGTTTTATTTTGTTTATTTTTCATTATTTTAGACGTTTTTTGAGGTGCATTAGTTCCACTTTCAGAAGATGATTTATTCTGCTATTTTGTTTCTGGTATTGTAAGGATGCACCATTTTGAAATTGGCTTAAAAGATACTATACAAAAAAATCCCAAAGATGTTGGGAGAGTATTCGTCCTCTTCCACTATTTTTTGTTCACCCACATTGTGACCCTCGTGGGGAGCTGTTATCATGTAAGCCTTAATTGTCTAGATATCAAACTGTAGGCTTTCTAGATTCGGGCCTTCATAATTTGAGTTAGTTAGGTCATGGTGGGAAAAGGATTTAGCAATAGGGTCCTTTACTTGAAGAAGATTCTTTTGTTGACCTCCTTAAACCTATCACTTGATTCGACAACTTCTGAACGACCTTGTGTAAACTTTCAAGATCTCGAACTCTGCCCCAGGGATTATTTTGATTTGGGGTTCTACTTAATAATTTATATTTTCTTCTGAAGATGAGAGGTATCCCCGAAATGATGGGATGACTGTAATTGTATTGCCACCTTTCATAAAGTACAATCCACAACCAAAGCATACAATAAGAACGCAATATAGTGGGTTCGATCATAAAGTTTGGGAGAATGAACCTTATAAATAAAAACCTAGTGATGAGGAAACATTTGAACAAGAACCACACAAAAATCGTATTAGTGCTCATATCATAAGGTCTTTTGTCAATATAATTAACAATCCCTAAGCATGCTTGGTATTCAAGGAATCAAAATAAAGAGAATAGTCTTCATAGCAAGGAACATGGCTTCATTAATAGACCGTAGAGACATATTTCCTTTCATAGATCTTTCAAATATAATGATAACACAGTCGCAAGTTTTTAATGTCATTTCATACTAACGAATCCAAGCATGAAAAATGACAATATGAAAAATTGAAAACTTACAATTGTCATGGCAAAAATTGCTTATGAAGAACAAGAATCGTGTGACCCCGGCTAGGAAACCACATAGATCATTTCTTCATAAAAGTTAAGAATATGTTAGTTGCCAACAATGATGGTCAAGTCGGGAGAAGTGCTATATATTTGTAATACTAATGAGTTCAAGAGAAATATGAAATATTTCAAATCAAAGAAAAACTAAAAGATTATTTGAACATCTTAAATAATCATGACTAAATCTAGTTTAAGCATATCAAACAATAACTAAATTAGGTGACAAACTTACAAGAGAAAGTCAATTTACGCTTACACGTTCCAATACCTGCTGATGAGCTACCACCTACAAGAGATGCTCATAGCCTGTAGGGACAAATGTCATCAACCCACTCTAACTGTATCCTTTCCAAGAAATTCCAAATCAAAACGAAGGACGTTTATGGGTCAAAAACACGATTTATACCTGAAAATTTTCATTTTCCTAACATCGCCATCGTAGGTCTGCTCAGCACTCGAAAAGTTGTTCAGACGCATGCATTTCACTGTTTTCCAGCCAGCTCGTTTCAAGGTTCCTGGTTTACAAACACTTTCTACATACCATAAATTATTCACATTCGATAGAGTTTTGTTGATCGGACATTAAATTGACCGTCAATAACTGGAGAGTGGAACCGTCCGGTTGTCTAAATAACTCATGTCAGTTGAATGGACCAATTCTCGGACGAAGAAGTTTAACGGTTCCATTAATGCCGAGGGTCTCATAAGGAAACCAAAGAGAAAGTGATCTCAAATAATCTAAACTAAGGAAACTAGAAACTAATAAAACAAACTAAAACAAACTATACTAAACTAATTATAACTACTAACTATTCTATCTACAAAACTACTAATTACTACTATTAAATAACTCAAATCAACTACCTTATTATTAGTTTAATTACAGTTTATTCACAGACTATTATATACAATCTACAGATTTGGATAAAACTTGTGAAACTTCATGTGTCAAGTGTTCTAAGACAAATAAGATAACTCTTTTTTGGATTTTATGTTTTATGAACAAAAAGTAAACTAACTGAAATTAAAAACAAATCAAAATTATATCTATATTAAACTACTCTTAATAAAAGCAAGAAATCCAAATACCATTGACTGCAATGTTCCAAGTCCACTGCATGATTGCTTCGGTAAGTCGGTTGAGGAAGAAATAACCATTTAGCCCCTTAAGCTTCAAGAAAGGATCAGCTATGATGCTCTCAAGTAGGTTACGGGACAAACAAGACATAAAGAAATCATAACAGTTTTTAGATTATGAATTCATGCAAGAGGGAAACCACAATGCAATACAGGAAATTCATATATGATAATTCAATTCATAAAGAAGACAAAGTTACCATTCAGAACCTAATCCTTAATTGTGCCACGCTTCACCAGTAACAAGGTATGTATAACAATAAGAAATTATATCACTTGAATTTGATTTAGATAGAAAAGTAATACTAAACTGCATTAATAAAATAATGATATACAAACTTCGGGAACAAAGTGTCGATATATTGAAAAAGCAAAAGCCATAACAACGATCACTGCCTCCGCCTGAATCAAGATCACATATCCTTGTTCTCCCCTAACTGAGGATTCTTATTATTACAAACCATAGGTTTATATATAGGTTTCTCATTAATATAAAACCTCCTTGTGGTAAAAATAGTAAAATGTGCTTTTTACACCGAAATAATCCCAAAAATCTCTAAAACCAAGTAACTAAAATGCAACTGAAGTTGGAAGATATCTTAGGGATTTCAGTTGCAAATTCGAATTGACCCGAAATAGACAAAAGAAAATCAAGTTAAATGGATATTTTATTAAAAAATGGTAAAAATCTGTTCTCAAATTAGACCAACTACAAAATCAACTCTCGTAGTCGGTCTAAATTGAGAAGTAATTTGTTTTAAATTAATTAAACTAACAACAAAATATTCAAACAACATTTGATTTACCACTAAAAGAAATCAAATCATTTAAATCAATAACAAACCAAAATCAAGTATGCTAATTTTAGAAATGTATCTTAATTTAATCTAATTCAATCAAACAAATATCATAAATATTTGCAACAAAATCCATCCATAGTTTTATAGTGCTTGCTCTAATTCCTCCTCTATAATGTACCCGCTGTTGTCTTTATCAAAATACCGAAAGGCAGTATAAATATGATCTCCCTGTCCATTCTGTTCATGTCTGCACAACCAATGGCATTAAACTATGGAAAACCTTTTAACATATAGTTGTTCTTCTCAACTGAAATCCCACTGTTTGAATCCAGAAACAGGAAGGAGGGATAGGCCTCATTCTTGTTTCTGGTCTTTAACAAAGTTTATTTGTTAGAAATCACCATATGAGCTGTTAGGTAGCATGGACATCCACAGGAAAGAACAGATATAAAAATATGCCTGTTTAAAATTTAAATAGCAACTTCCTTTCTCAAACGTGAGACTAAAAATGGCTTGTTTTGCATAGCACAGGTCATTCCAATATCCGTTTGTGTTTGTCATTGAGCTCTTTGTCACAGCAGCCTTGTCATCATAAATAAGAGACTATCGAACTCCAAAATGCAGGACTTGTGGTTTCTTCATTCAAATTCTAATGGTAGATCTGCTTTGAAAGTTGCCTCATTCTGGGTAGCAACAGTTCAGCAGTATACAGAATTATATGAAATGGGAATACCTTTTGAATTTCAAAATTTTCTTCTAGATGATCAGCCATGCAGGTTTATTCTCCGGAATACATTCACAATGACTATTTCCATCCAAATCAAGGGCTTGATAGATACCTTCTTCAAACATATAGTTAGAATCCAAAAGGAAAAGACCTTCCGTTTGAATTTTTCCATGTAAATCCACCACACAACGTATTCCCTGCCTCATCTCTTCACTTTCTAGTCAAATTGTGACTCAAGTACTCCACCCCAGTGCTCAACACTATTGTATTCATTTTCTCGTGATAAACTTAGGGTGAATCTCAAACTCGTGGATCTCGCCATTCAACTTCTATCACAGTATTTATCATTGACTGTGGTTTCATTGTAACTTTTGTTCGGTTGTTCTTTTGGTGTAGAACGAGTAAAAAGTAGCGCCCCTTACTCTTCATATTCTGATGTTTGTCAGAACAATTCCACACCTACCTTACAATCAAAATTTGAGTTGTCATCCTCTCGGCCATGTCACAATCATCAAACTCAAAGGGTGCATCGAACCCCAATTCTTCATCCTCAGTTCTCATCTCATCAATGTTGTCATCTTTGTTTTAGTGTTTCATTCGGTGTACTGGTGAAGGTCTGGTTTGTGCATATGATAGAATAATTTCGATTGCCAAGGGTTTCCAAATCTATACCATGAAAGTTGGCCCCTAAGCTCGACTTGATACCTCCCTGGAGTTTAGCGGTTTGAAATTGAAAATCAATACAGAGATCAATCAGGCATTAAGTCTTTTTTATTTTCTCTGATGCGGAGTAATCTTCCTCTTCTATTATCTGATAAGACCGCTGTGCCATCTAACCTTTGCTTTTAGGAGGTATCGATCTCACCTTGCAGGATCTGGTAGAGTAACATACGCTTCTTCTACGACCTTAATGGCATTTTCAGATCCAGCCCCATGATGACTAAATTGGATTCAGATCAAACACCTCTGGTGGGCTTTCTCAAGTTCATGTTTCGATGCTACCCGATCCACATCCAACACCTGAAATAATCTTTGCATCGAAATGCGCTTGATTTCATTGTTATGCAACAATCCCTCGTTACGATCACAGTGAACAGATACATTAAATCGCCAAGGCTGCTGTGATTCTTCGAGATCTACCACATGAATGCTAATTTTATTTCGACTGGAGACCTCCACGTATTCCAACCGTTCTAACCGAAGCCTAACATCTCATACAGCTGTCTATGGGCATGCACTGGAGAGCATATAATTCAACCCTTTTTGCCTATAGACGTCCTGTAGGCTTGGCAGAGATATGAAATCTCCACTTATCACTTCTCGGATCTCTCTCGATGTCATCAAAATATGTCAAAGACTTCTGACCTTAACCAATCTTTTGTATTTATTTGTTTCAAGATGCACACAAATGCCTTTGTATAGAAAGAAAAACATGGATCCAATTCAACATTAGGGCTGAATGATGTGAGAGATATTGATGTTTCTGAACCCTCAAACATATTACCCAATTTCACATCTACAAACTCAATTCTATTAATTTTAACACCCTTTAAATGCAAATTCTTCCATCGGTCGCGGTAGCTTCATTATACCATCTATATAGGGACCTAATCGCCTCTAAATAAAAAGGCCCACCAGACTGCATATTTGATCACATGACTTGAAACGCCCTTAGATATTGGAGTTCCCATGCATGTATCCACACTTGTGATATTAGCCACGGGTTTTGAAGCTCCAGCTGCCAGTAAAGATGGAGAGATTAGATTGTCTGTTCGTGACATTTGCTTTGCTGGATATATTTCATTATCCTCTCTATGCCTTCCGGATCGTCCAGGGAAACCCCGACCTCTCAGCCCGGTTGGTGTATCATTTTAAATTTATATCCAGGCTGATTTATTATAGGAAATCTTCAAATCAAGTTTCTAAACTCGCACCATTCTCCAAACAACAATAAGAGTAAGGATGGGAAACCCTAAAAAGCCAGAAACTTCCACAAGTCGCATAAACAAAGAGGTATTCAGATCTAGCTCTGAAATGTCAAACCATATAACAAAATGACCAAAGTTACCTCTGTATGATTTGTGAATCTAATGAAACCATCACATTAACGAGCATAAGCGTGGCAAGTGAGGAATAGCTAAAATTTCTGCAGGAGGCGTATATACCGTAACATCCCCCGTAACACAGCTCAATAATTACATCAATTGATTTGACCAATGAACAATAGTGAGTTCATACGCAATGAATGTTATACCAAAGTTTCCAACAGTCGAATTGAAATGCCAATTTAACCACCGATATCCATAGCTTAACCAATGAAAACAACATATCAATGGTTGCAATAGTAGCCATAGGCATTAAAAGATATGCATGAATATCCATGTATTTTATGAACCAAAGTTTGAGTAGGCCCAATACGAAGCCAATCAAAATTAATGCATTGAAAATTCAACGAAATCCATTCACACAATCGATCTAAGAATGTCAAATGAGTATACCAATGTGTACATTGTTATATCATAATGTTCAAACATCCCCACATGCAGCTCAAAACCTACAATCATGTTCTCCTCGCCAATGCATTAATCAAACGCTTAACTAAGGTGTCAAATCGATATTACATACAATTGATATGCCAAGAGCTATCATAAGGATCAACAATAAGGATCAAAAAAGATAACAATCATGACCTTGATGCACCAATGAATCAATGTTTTAGGTAAGTCATAAGATGCGAATCCGAAGGATAAATGTCTTCAATAAAACCGAAGAGAGAATCCATCGCGGTATGAAAACCAAACAAAGGATATTGTCGATCATGTAAAAATCAACAAAAGATAAGCACAATATGAATAATGACACAAAGGTATTGGCACCAGGTAATGATCTAATGACTAAAAGGAGAAATTCTTACAATTGTGAAGACTTAGCCAAGACAAGCGTCAGTAAGTTACGTTAAAGAATAAAGTTGGCTGCCTTTGAAATTATGCATCTAAAAATCAATGTTCAGGAACATTGGTGTAGGCATGAGACAGTAGAAAAGTGTGAATTGGTTGCCAACAATGATGCACACACACACTCATGGCAGTTATCTCTGTCAAAAGCGATGAATTCATATTAGGACATCAAAGGGAATTTCAACTCAAAACAACAACCAAAAATCGCACTAACATCATCCTCAACTATATTTTCCAACGATAAGCTCTAAAAGATGCAAACCAAGAACAACTTAAGATCAGCAAGTCATGATTTTATGACAAAATCTTCAATATCGCTAGCATGGCTGATCGCCGCCGTTAGGTCCACTGCATAGGTTGCAATTCTGTCCCACTGACTTCTATATCCTGGCCAAGAATCTCAGATTAGAATAAGGACACAAAGAGGTTTCTCATAATTTTTACACGTGAATTTTCATATATCCGACATTGCTTCACTGCCAGCCAGGCCCTGCTCACATCTCTACGGTTGTCTTCTATTTATTGTTTCTATTCACTGCCAACAGATCTGCTCAGTATCCCGACGGGTTTTACAAACACTTCCCACGTACTCTTATTAATATTTTTGTTTTTCTTTGGTAAATAGCTGAGCGGGGTGGATACCGAAAATCTTGATATGTTCATATTTTTCAATCTCATCGAGATTTTTTGATAATGACTTATTCATCTCCTCGTAATTGCTTTTATTTCTAAACAACTCACTTTTATTGTGGAGACATCCTTGAGTCATTCCTTTACGTAAAGGGGACAGCGTAAAAAGATCAAGATAATCATGACAAACTTCACTGAGATCGAATTAGTCGACTTCTTTCAAAACAAAATTTTCCAACATCATTTTTAACCATATCACTGATGTTCGTACAAACTTCTTCGGAAGTTATTTCAGCGATGAGATTTTCTCATGGTCTTTGTTTTAATGGCTCAGTGCACATGTAGGTGTATTTCCAAAAGAAAAACTGGTAAGCATAAGGAAGAAATCAAACACACCCCAAATGAGAAAAAAAAAATTGGAAAAACAAAGAAATCCAAACAACAAAACAAGAAACAAAAATACACAGAAAGTGCACCTGAAAACCTCATGCGACAATCCCCCTGGGAAACTGAAAGAAAGTAGGAAAACTCGATGATGGGAAAGAAGTCCCACTCATGGTACCTTGGGTCAGGGTTGATTTACGATTCAGATTTATTTATCTCTTTACTCTTCCATTTAAGATTTTCATGACTATACCGGTGTGTTTTGAAAATAAATAAGCAAAGAGAAAGAGATCATAAATTTCTCGACAACAGATATGGTTCTCGTAGGCACCCACTCATGCCTCATGACATTATTGAAAACAAAATTAGTGAGAAATTAAACCCAAAGAAAACCTATCCCCAAACCTACCCTAACTACCTTCAAACAAATCAAGATGCTATGTGAAGTCATGTTTCCAATGTAGCCATCTGAGTAACTCCAATCCCTAATGAAAACAAGATCAAGCATTATTAAAAATAATGGTAATATATCAACAAATGATAGAAACATATCAGCTACCTTCATAATCAACATCTAGAACAAAGTAAGCATGATCTTACAAATCCATTGAATATCCTTGTTGAATGAATCCTCCACCATTGTGCAATCTTTTTGTGATAAGGGTCATAATGGCTTGGGTGAGTGTAAGTAGTTTTTGAAAAATTTGTCAAGATTATGAGGGAAATGGAATAACCATCACCAAGGTCAAATACCCATCCTCCTTACAATTTCTAAGTTCATTAATTTTCACATGGAGGATCTTAAAAGAAACATATCAATGCCTACTTCCAAGATACACTTGCAAAAGAAAGCGTTCAAATTCTGTCTATTGTGAAATTTCTTGTATATGAATATTCAAGCCACTTAAGATCCTGTCACAAAAAATGCGGATGCCAACCATGAATTTCCGATGAAATGAATATATCAATGGAAAGCTCATCCTAGGAGGATTCATGCAATCAATAAGATCATTAGTTTGAAAGTTTCCTTCGAGGAGATTAATCATTCTCAAATGTGAAGTATCAACATTATTAAGATTTGAGCTAATTAAAGAATGAATATGCAACTTAGAATGTTTGATTTCCATAAGATGTAATGCATCGTCCTTTTCAACAATAAATAAATTGTAAAATCATCTTGCAACATGTCTTTTTTCCATGTGAGTGATGGAAGTGAACAAGCATCAAATATGGTTTTATCAATGTTATGCTCGAATTAAATTCACCAAAATTTAGCATATCAAGAGGATATGATTGTGGTGGAAAAGAGAATGATGTTGTAGGTAAGATGTCAAGTCCACCGTAATCTAGGAATAGATCAGATATAAAGAATAAAAGGAATCAGAAATAAGAAGATGAAAAGAATATCCTGAACTATGATACTCAACAAAGATATTATCAAGACAATTCTCTTCACTTTCTTTAAAACCCTTGACTCCATTTGCAGGATTTAATTCCTCAACATGATATGATCATCCGGATTTTGCTTTTGTGTGATAGATAATTCAAAAATTTGTGTGACATGCATCTAGTCTCTCCCGTGAATGAAGTGCATTTTGAAGATCAAGGTTTAAAATTTTCTTCTTAGTTGCGTAACTTCTTTTCTAATCAGATTCATGGGAGTACTAGAATATTCAAGAAGATTTTCGTTACTTAAGTGTTCTTCAATGCCTGATTTTAAATGTTGATTAGAGCATGAGTTACAAGAATGAGATATTCACCTCGGAGCTTTAAAATGAATCTTCTTCCATACTATTCAAAGACAGAAAATACAATGATTCAAAGGAAAACCATATTGTCAATAAGAGCATGATCAATAGATCCTACCCCCCTGGCTTGTTCAACATTATTGAAAGAATTCCCCATCTTGCGAAGAAGATTTTTCTTGTAGTTGAGTGATAGGATTGCAATTGGTTCTTTGTTCGTGGTTGAACAACATGACCGATGGAAGGGATGGAAGCATCGTAGAATAGATTTAATGCCAATGTCATGTCATCAAGATTAAATTTACAAGAGTCTATCATATCCTCTTGTCAAAAAGTGTTCTGAAGATAAATCACCGCACTAGCTGGCATGAAATTCTTCACATAATTGATCAAAATCATAAATTTCAAAAAGCATCTAGGAACTCATCTACAACGGAAACCAATCAAAAATGTGACATGCCTGAAATGATTCAAACCACTGCTTGATCTGACCCTAAGTGAAAGCAAACAATCTACATAAACTTCTAAATCTCTGATGTCATGTTTTATGCACTTGCACAAAACTTGTTAAGGTGGTCTTTAGAATATAATTTGCCTTCACCATCAAAGGTGAGTTTGGACAAGCTTGAGACCACCAAGGTGGGAACACAAAAATTAGAAGTTGAAAGTAATGTCTAACACAGCGATTTAGAGCCATGGGGAAGAATCAATTTGAAGTAAAATTCTACAAGTACATCTTGTCATTGGTCTCTCCTTCTAGCCATTCGCTGATTCGCTTAAATCATCTCAATAACCGGGAGAGTGGAACCAACTGAGGTTGTCTAAATAACCCAAGCCGCTTGGAATGGACCACCGTGATGAGTTTAACGGTTCACATGCTCTAAGGTCATGTAAGGAAACCAAAGAGAAAGTGACTTGAAAGCAATAATCTAAAACTAAGGAAACTAGGAAACTAATAAAACAAACTAAAACAACTTACCAACCAATTATAAACTACTAACTATTCTATCTGCGAACTACAAATTACTCTTAAAATAACTCAAATCAACTACCTACTCATTCTTAGTTTAATTAGCTATTCACAGATATACATTATATACAATCTACAGATCGATAAACCCGTGAAACTATGTGCTCAAGACAAATAAGATAACTCTTTGATTTTATGTTTTATGAAAAAAAGTAAACTAACTCCAAATTAAAACAAAATCAAAAATTATATCTATATTAAAACTACTTCTAATAAAAGCAAGAAACTAAATACTAATTGACCTGAAAACGCCCCAAGTCTGCCCTGCGCAAGATGAATTCTAAGCTGATTGGAGGAAGAAATAAGCAACATTTAGCCCTAAGCTTAAAGGATCGGCCTATGATGCTTCCTAAGTAGGTTACGTGACAAACAAGGACATAAAAAGAAATCATAACAATTTTAGATTATGAATCGCAAGAGGGAATCCCATACGCATAAATTTATATATGATAATTCAATTCATAAAGAAGACAGTTAACATTCAGAAATTGAATCCTTTAACTGCTACGCCTTTATCAAATTAAATAAGGTAATGTATAATTAATAAGAAATTATATCACTTGAATTTTGATTTAGATAGCAAAGTAATACTAAACCAGACACAAAATGATATACAAAACTTGGAACAAAGTGTCGATATATTGAAAAGAAAAAGCTATAACAAGACAATTCGCCTTCCAGCTTTGAATCAAGATCACATATCCTTGTTCTCCCCAACCGAGATTCTTATTATTACAAGCCATAGGTTACAGGTTTTCACAAGATAAAACCTCCTTGTGAAAATAGTAAACAGTTTTTACACAATCTGAAATAATCCCAAAAATCTCTTTAAACCAAGTAACTAAAATGCAACTGAAATCCCTAAGATATATTCCAACTGCTCCAAATTCAATTGAAAATTCGAATTGACCTGAAATAAACAAAAGAAAATCAAGTTAAATGGATATTTTATTAAAAAATGGTAAAAATCTGCTCCCCTCAGACTAGTTAAAATCGCATGATTCTCAGAAGTTATTCAAATTGAGTAGAACGACTTGTTTTAAATTAATTTAAAACTTAACAGAAATATATTTAAACAAATATTTGATTTACTAATTAAAAGAAATCAAATAATTTAAATCACAACAAACCAAAAAACTGTTATACTAATTTAAGACAACGTAATCTTTAATTTAATCTTAATTCAATCAAAACAAATATCATGTAAATCTTTGCAACAAAATCCATCCATAGTTTTTCAGTGCTTGCTCTAATTCCTCCTTTGTAATGTACCCACTGTTGTCTTTATCAAAATACTGAAAGGCAGTATAAAGATGATCTTCCCTGACCCTTACTGCTCTAGTCTGCACAGCCAATGGCATTAAACTATGGCAAACCTTTTAACATATAGTTGTTCTTCTCAGTTGAAATCCCACTGTTTGAATCCTGAAATAGAATGAGGCCTATCCCTCCTTCCTGTTTCTGGTCTTTAACAAAGTTTATTTGTAAGAAATCATCATATGAGCTGTTAAGTAGCATGGACATCCACAGGATAAAACAGATCTAAAAATATGCCTGTTTAAAATTTAAATAGCAACTTCCTTTCTCAGACATGAGACTAAAAATGGCTTGTTTTGCAGAGAACAGGTCATTCCAATATCCGTTTGTGTTTGTCATTGAGCTCTTTTGTCACAGCAGCCTTGTCATCATAAATAAGAGACTGTCGAACTCCAAAATGTAGGACTTGTGTTTTCTTCGTTCAAATTCTAATGGTAGATCTGCTCTGAAAGTTGCCTCATTCTGGGTACCAACAGTTCTGTAGTATACAGAATCAGATGAAATGGGAATACCTTTTGAATTTCAAAATTTTGTTATAGATGACTGTCATGGTATGCCTTTTATTCTCTGGAATACATTCACGCTGACTATTTCCATCCAAATCAAAGGCTTGACAGATACCTTCTTCAAACATATAGTTAGAATCCAAAAGGAAAAGACCTTCAATTTTCATTTTGCCATGTAAATCCACCACAGGAACAGAATCGTCCTCATCTCTTTCACTTTCTAGGTCAAATTCAGGACTGCCAAGTACCCTACCGTGAGTGCTTACAACACTATTGCATTCATTTTCTGCCCAGATAAACTTAGGGTGAATTTCAAACTCAGGGATCTGCTCAATATTTAACTTATCAGCAGACAGATCAGTTGAGTTCAGGGTTTCATTATAACTTTTGTTCGGTTTTTCTTTTGGTGTAGAACGAGTAAAAAGTTGCGCCCCTTTGTCTTCATATTCTGATGTTTGTCTGAACAATTCCACACCTACCTTACAATCACAATCTGAGTTGTCATCCTCTCTGGGCCATGTCACAATCATCAAACTCAAAGGGTGCATCGAACCCGAATTCTTCATCCTCAGTTCTCATCTCATCAATGTTGTCATATGTGTTTAGTGTTTCATTCGGTGTACTGATGAAGGTCTGGTTTGTGCATATGATAGCAGAAATTCGATTGCCAAGGGTTTCCAAAATCTGTACCATGCTTTGTTGGCCCCTAAGCCCAACTTGATACCTCCCTGGAGTTTAGCGGTTTGAAATTGAAAATCGATACAGATATCAATCAGGCATTAAGTCTTTTTTTTATTTTTCTGGAATCAGAGTAATCTTCCTCTCTGTTACTTGGATAAGACCGTCCAGGCCATCTAACCTTTGCTTTCAGGAGGTATCGATCTCACCTTGCAGGATCTGGTAGAGTAACATACGCTTCTTCAACGACCCTAATGGCATCAGATCCATCCCCATGATGACTAAACTGGATTCGGATCAAACACCTCCGGTGGGCTTCCTCAAGTTCATGTTTCGATGCTCCCCGATCCACATCCAGCACCTGGAAATAATCTTTTTCATGGGAAATGCGCTTGATTTCACTGTTATGCAACAATCCCTCGTTACTATCACAACGAACAGATACATTAAATCTCCAAGGCTGTTGTGATTCTTCGAGATCTGCCACATGAATGCTAATTTTCTTTCAACTGGAGACCTCCATGTATTCCAGCCGTTCTAACCGAAGCCTAACATCTCTTACAGCTGTCTATGGGCATGCAGTGGAGAGCATATAATTCAACCCTTTTTTCCTGTAGACGTCCTGTAGGCTTGGCAGGGATATGAAATCTCCACTGCCTACTTCCGATCTCGAGGTCATCAAAATATGTCAAAGACTTCCGACCTTAACCAATCTTTTGTATTTAT
>SNQJ01S0112092.1:0-18958 GCA_010110895.2 Picea sitchensis
GATAATGACTAATTATGACTAATAAACAAGGAATAACCTTAGGAAAAATAAATCCTAGGTGTGTGTGAAGTAACTCCAACACCCCCCCTGAACATCACTATGGTGAAAATAAAGAATGGGTCCTAGCCACGAGGCCATGTTAGGTACCCAAATACAAAAGATACACTGAAATAAATGAGGAAAGAGGGAAAACCTCATGGGAACAAAACCCCCTCTCAAATTACAATGCATAAAATAAAAAATGAGAAGGAACAAAAAATAGTTGCTAAGCAACCATGTCCTTCACTCCAAGAAGACCTCGCAATTGTGCAAGTTTGTGCTCATTGAAGATTTTGTTGAAGATGTAGATGTCTTCATGGATCTGATGAAGCATATGCACCATTGAGATGTCCACACATATCCACTTTATCTTCTTGTAATGAAAAATATCCAAATAAATTTTGGATGAAATTTTGAAAATCATACGGTCGTTTTCGGAAAAATGCTGATTTTTTATTTATTTTGAAACGATCATAACTTCAGTTTTCGGACTCAGTTTCAGACGATTTTTTTTTTTCAAATGGGATATTTTCCCGAGAGGAACTGAAATATCCAATTTGTTTCTGCAAATTTTTCTCAGAAAATATCAGAATGGCGTCTGATGTGCGCGGCTCCCTTTTTGACTCCTGAGATGCATGCATGGTGCATGCAAAAGTGTCTGCATGTGACTCCTGCGATGCATGCATGGTGCATGAAAAATTTTCTGCATGTAAATCCTGAGATGCATGCCATATATATTCCACATGAATTTCAGAAAACAAATTTGAAATGGAGCAGACATCATCTTCAATTATTGGAATACTAATTTCTGCAAAAATGTTTGTAGAAGACTCTTCATAATAAGAGACTTGATCTTCTGATGGCTTCTCTTCTGGCTCTATTTGTTCGACCTCCTGCATGAAATCTTCACAATATTCTTTTTTCCCAAATAGAACCTCCAATCTGGTCCATAATTCATTTGGAGTTAATCCTTGTGATTCTTTATATACTTGATGGAAAAGTTCAGGAGACACAGACATGCCGATACTTCCTATGACCATATCTTGTCTATTGAGAAAATCGTTTTTCTCATCGACAAAATCAGGCTCTACTTCCATTTCCATGGTTATTTGGTATAAGCCTTTGCATCTTAGCAGAAGCAAATTTTTTGGCTTCCATTCCAAATAGTTATGAGGCGTGAGAAGTATTTTTGGCGAATAATCCATCTTTTGTTGTCTTCAATCTTTTGTACATGCAAAAAATGATTTGGTGTATGTTTTGCTTAGCAATCTGTCGGCTCTGATACCATGTAAATGTGTTGAACCTGCACATAATAGGTCTAGCTAGAAAATACTACACACATTTGCAGAGAGAACTTGAGAAAGAAGAAGCAAGATAGAAAAAATGGAGTAATTCTCATTAACCGTATTCCACACTCAAAGAGTGAATAATTTACAATATATATAGAATAAATGAGTAAATAATGAGCCATAGTGGTGGTCTAGATTGATCTGGACACACACCAACCGTTACAAGAGTAAACTGCCACCTAGTCTAGTCTCTCAGGCAGTTATGGAAGTGAACTGCCACCTAGCTGAGTTAACTAGTCTTCAGTTAACTGACTGAACAAAGAGTAGTGAGTTGGTGATGATCCCAATGTTGCATGGTGAAAAAACCAATGCAACATCTAAACTCAACTCAACTAGTCAAACTGAAGTGTCAATTGAAAGAGAATATTCTCCAGGTGGAATATTCTCCCCTAAAATATAGGAGACTGGATAATGACTAATTATGACTAATAAACAAGGAATAACCTTAGGAAAAATAAATCCTAGGTGTGTGTGAAGTAACTCCAACAAAAATGACATCTCTACTGACAATGAATTTTGCATCTGAAAGCAACCTCTACCCTTTCTTTTCATCAGAGTATCCAATGAAGGTACACTTCATACTTCGGTTTTCTAATTTAGTCATATTTTCCTTAGGAACTAAAGCATAACATGTTGTACCAAGCTTCATAAGGAGTTTTTCCATCTAAAGCTGATGTAGGTGATCGATTTCTGAGATAAACTGCAATATGGACTGCTTCAGCCCAATATTTTGTGCTCAACCCTTTGAACTGCATCATAGATCTTGCCATGCCCATGAGATTTTTATTTATCCTTTCAGTAACTACATTCTATTGTGGAGTATAGGAAGTTTTTAGTTGCCTCTTAATTCCATTATCTCGAAAATAATCATTGAATTTATTTGAAGTGAATTATCCTCCATTATCTGTTCTCAAAGATGCAACCTTTTCTCTACTTTCATTTTCAAACATGTGTTGAAAATTTACAAACTTTTCAAAAGCTTCAGACTTTGCCTTTAAAAGGTACACCTATGTCATTCTAGTGTAGTCATCAATGAACAATATAAAGTATAAAAATCCATCGAAAGAAGATTCCATTGGACCACATATATCACTGTGAATCAACTGCAAATACTTTGTTGCTCGCCATGAGTTGGTTGGAAAAGATTCTCACGTTTGCTTGCCAAAAATACAAGATTCACACTTAGAATTCTCTCTCTTTAAAGTTGGCAAACGCTTTACCAAATCTTGAGACTTAAGTTTCAAGAGACTATCAAAGTTTAAGTGACCAAATAAAAAATGCCATAATCTGTATGAAGACATTTCAATATTCACTACTGCTACAAAATCATGCTTTCTTGCGATAAATTTTCCCTTCATTCTTAGCAATTTTTCATCTTCATATCCTAACATTATTGTTTTCAAGTTATCCTTCTCTGACTTAATATTGACCAAACCATGTTGCATGATGATTTGATGTCGAGCTTGTTGGATTGTGACTAAGGATAACAACTTTTTCTTAAAAGTTGGTACATACCAAACATTTGAAATCCATTTTTCACCAATTCCAGGGAGAAAGATTTTCACTGAACCTTTTCCTTGAGGTATATGAGTTGTATCATCAGCCAAATAGATGGGATTTAGTTGAACATCTTGATAATTCCAAAAATAGTCTCTGTGATAAGTCATATGTTGAGTAGCTCCTGTGTCCAATATCCAATCATTTTCAAATGAATCTTCTTGTTGAACTGTTGTAAAAACATATTCATATTGATCATCCTGGTAATCTTGATCCTCTGCATATTGAGCTAATTGTTGGGAATTTGAATTTGATGTCTGCTTAAACTTTGGCAATTGATCATTGCTTGTTAGACAATTTGATGCATAATGTCCCATCTTTGAACATTTTTTACATCTCACTTGACTTAAATTCCTTACTTTGAAAATTTTGTTGATTAAAATTGCTACGACCTCTACCTTGACCACGACCTCTTCCATGGCCTCGATTAGAAGACTGATTCTGAAAATTTCCAAAATTTGATTTTCGTCTTCCTTTATAACTTTCAACTTTAGTGAAAAGAGGATCTTCTCCTGATTGTTTTTGTTTTCCAAATGATTTACTATGTTGAGCCAGTAATTCACTAAGTGAATCAAATGTCACAAATGATAACTTATCAGTTATTTGCAAAGTCTCAAGAAAATGCTTATAATATTGAGGCAAGCCATTTATCACAATGGAGACCAAAAAACTATATTCAAGTTTAGGAAAACCACTCTTGATGATTTCTTGATGAATGTTCTTAATCTTTGAAATGTATTCTAATACATCACCATTATTTGCTAATATTTGTTTAAGCAATTTCATTTGTATACCAACTCTATGAGATGCAACAGGAGTATCAAAAAGATTCTTGAATAGATTCCAAGTAGACCATGCATCTTTGGAATTCCCAATATGTAAAAACATGTGTTTAGTTACAGAAGAACACAACAAAGAAAGTGTTTTTTCATCTTTCAAAATACATTTAGCTAAAGAAGTAGTGTCGATTGGCTTAGTTGGAGTAGTATCACCATCACAAATATCACACCATAATTCATTATAAATCATAGTGTTCTGCATGTGTTGACTCCAAGTTTTGTAATTCTTGGGTCCATCTAACTTATCTGATTCTGTGAATAGATTGATCAATTTAGACATGATGGTAGATTTCCTTATTGCAAAAATTGCAAGTTAATTATCACACCACCACACTGAATAATACTAAAAACACCAAAAGAGAGACACAAGGCACCATAAAGAAAGAGTACACAATCCACACAAAAAGAGCACTTTTAAGGTCTTGGCCTTGACGCTTTAAAAGTCTCATTGAAAAATGATTTTGAGAGAGTATTGTACTGCACTCTTCTCAATCTCTTAACTTAAAGGTTACAATAAAAAACTTCCAAAATTTGATCCTTTTACAAGACTTATAGTCTTTTACAAAAAGCAAAATGTGCCGCCCACCACCCCCCCACTCCTCCCCTTGAACTAAAACCTTCAATAACATGAAGTAAAATTTCTCTAAATTTGACAACCCGAGTTCTTTAATACAAAATTGTCTCCCTTTAAACTGAACACCATAATCAAATCCACTTATCACTCCACTTTAATCTCTTATCATTCCAAAAATTACATAAAGTCATAACTTCTTATCACTCCATAAGCCACGTCTTTTATAAGCCAAGCTTTAAAATTTGTACTTTATGAAGTGCTTAATATATCACTGAAAAAGTATATATATTTTTAAATAATTTGTTTTGGAAGCTGAGCCAAAATCGTCCTTTAGTGCATGACATGACATTTTTTTTTTTACCATAATAAAGAATAAACTATGAAAAAACGTGGGAAAGTGGAGATTTTGGGACAAATACAATACCATTAAGCTTGACTTCTCTTGGGCGATCTCCAAAAAATGGACATTGGCGAGATTAATGGGTGCGAAGGAGAGGTAGTTCTGTTCTGCGTGGAGGCAACAATAAGTCAACAATATTGTGTATCTCTCTCTCACAACGCAGGAATGTGAGATTTTAGCAGCAGTTTTTATAGTTTTTTGAGTTGCGATGGGAGAGCCCTCTTGAGGTGAGTAGGAGACAGCATGGAGGGCTGATTTGCGATTGGTTGCAGTGATGTCCTAGAGGAGAATTAAATGTGCAACCAGCGGAGAAAGTGACCTCGTATCTTTGAGGGATACGAGCAAAAATATTGTGTGCTCTCGACAAATCTTTCGAGCTCTCTGTAGATGGTGATCTTTTTATTTACGATGGCCTTTTTTGATGGGGTTCTTGCGTTTTTGTTCAGCTGAGATCCAACACTCGGAGGATCGATTCGATCATCCTTCTACTGAATTCATATGCTATCCATGATACGGTACTTGTTACAGTTCTCATTTTGGTCCTCAAAAAGAGCACTGGTACCCGTCCACAACCAAGAAAAGATACGGTCTTTGATACGATCTAGGATTCGGTCCGCGATATGGTCCTCGATACAATACTGCCCTGCACTTCGAATTTGATGATTTTAGCTCTCCAGATTTGATAGTCGCATGATAGAAGAAGATTGAAAACATAAATTTAGAATCTACAACTCTAAATATGAAATTCCTAGATTTATAAACAAAGCTGAAGCAATTTTCACAAAAATGAGCCCTCTTAATTAATTGAAAAATAACAGTGCATCTTAAGATCATAAAACAATGCAGATTTATAATATATCTTCTATGATCTTGAGATTTACAAGCTCGACTGTTGATTTAGATACAATAAATTTGCATATTTAGAACTATAAACAAAAGAAATAGCTCTAGAAATATAATCAACAATAAAATGAGAATTAGATATGAAATAAAATCAACAAATTGATTTTGAAAACAAATATGCAAATAAAAAACTAAATTTTCCTTACTTTAAACAACAACAAATTACCTCAGTACCATTGCCCTTGAGTTTGAAGAGATCCAGGTTGATGTCAAGAAGTCTGTCAAGAAGTCTTCCTTGCTTCCTCAGTCCATCACCAATTCTCTTCCATCACAATTTCACCATAGCTCTGATACCATGTTGACAAAGTATCCTCAGACATATAATTTTATTAATAAGGAAAAAAATGATTACAATAAGAAGTGAGGACTCATAATCTCCTTAACCTCACTTGAAGAAGGAGCTTGTTTATATAACTCAACTCTAAACTAAAATCTAGGAGAACAACCAATCACATAATCACATGAGTATGATAGGTGTCCTTTACATAGAATCTAGGTGTCCTTATCCTAACAAACTAAAATCTAGGAGAACAACCAATCGCATAATCACATGAGTATGATAGGTGTCCTTTACATAGAATCTAGGTGTCCTTATCCTAACAAACTAGAATAAACTAATTTCTAAAAATATTTAAACTAGAAAATACTTAGACTATAGAACTTTAGGATTATGAGGCTAACAACTTGGACATCCAAACTCTGTTTTTAGTACTTTTAAAAAAAAAAATTGCCTACTTTTTCAAGAGATTTCTATTTGGATATTTAGTTTCTATTTTTGAAGTCATCTTACCTATATATTGTAATATGGCTAGTCCAATGGTCTCTTGTTCATTGGTACAAACAATTTTTTAATGGAAATCGCGTATGGAGGATATACTATAAAGTAGGGGACTTTACTATATTACCTTGGGAACATAAATTGTCCATTTTAAGGAATTAAAGAAATCCAAATGGGATAATAAAAATGATGAAGCACATATATTAATTAGAATGTCCATCTCTAGTGATCTTCCATTTCACTTTCAAGGAATTGAGACCCCAGATGTAGCATGGAAAAATATGGAAACTATGTTTGGTAAACACAATGAGATTCAACCCCACCAGCTCAAAAATCAATTAATTTCTTTAAATCCCAATTGGTTGCTTTAAATCCCAATGATTTATATTGCATTGAATATTTTATATCGAAGTTCAAAACACTTAGACTTTTACTTGCAAAATGTAAAATGATAAAGATAGATGATCAACTTATATATTTTATTTGTGCTAAACCTGACACTACCTATTTTTTTGTATCTACTTGTCACTTCATCAGAGAAGCTCTTATTTGTCAAGGGGATACTTTCAAAATTCCCACATTTGAAGGCTTTTCTGATTCTTTGATTAGAGAGCAAGATAAGCTCTTGAATCTTGGAGTGAATATCACTGCAGGTACATCTAATAAAGCCTTAGTGGCACAACAGAAGCATAAATCCAATAATATGAAGAAACACCATCCTTGAAATGAAAAATAAAACAAGGGTCCCAAAACCTCTCAGCCAACTCCTATTCCTAATTGTGATAAAGGAACTAAATCAAAAGGCAAGAAGATTGAGAGACATTGTAATTTCTGTGGGTGAGATGGTTATCTGGAGTCTAAATGTTTCAAGAAGATTGAAGGCTTAGAAGTAATAATAAAGAATCACAACATCAATATTGATTCTTCTTCTTCTAACTCTTCTTCTCATGGACATGCACTTCCTGCTTTAGGTTTTTTTTTCAATGCAACATCTACTTCTTCTAATGAGTGGCTTGTTGATTATGAAACATCTTATCATATGGCTAAGGATAAAAGCCATATTTTATGTTCTTAAAGAATGTAACGACAAACAAATATTTGTTGGTGATCACTGTTGGGTATGTTCTTAAATAATGTAACAACAAACAAAAAAATTTCTGCCTCGGGAAACATGTCACATATTTAGGTGGTTTTTCGGCACATGGTTTGTTGCCAATGGTTTTCTATTTCCGGTTAAGGAATTAGGGTTGTTGACTAATCCAGGTCATTGGGTTAGGGTTTTGGATTCCGCTTGCTCCTATATGTATATTGTATTGTAAACAATGTATCATGATGAATGAATATAGAATATGGTGGTTTTCTCGGTTTGGGTTTCCAAGGGTAAAAAATCTCTGTGTAATGTTTGTATTTCCTATTGTATCTTTTCTATTCTTTTATTGAAAATATGTTTGCAATAAATATTGTACAAGGTTAAAATCTACAATGACAAATCTCTTAGTGTTGTAGGGTGTGGAACAATTCAGCTAGATGATGGTCATTTTAATGATGTATTATGTGTTCTAACTATTTCTTACAACCTTTTGTGTATCAAATCACTCATTTAGGTGAAAGTATAATAGTAGATTTTTCATCTCAGCAAGTTGTCATCAATGATCTAGAAGATCCTAAGCATGTCCTAGCAATTGGAATTGTTGATTATATTACCATGTTGTACAAATTTGACCAATTTGGGCCATTACCTCTTTCATCAATTTTTATTACTCATAATGATAACTTGAGAAAACTTTAGCATGAGTGATTTGGCCATATAAACAATCGCTCATTGCAAAAACTATGTAATTAGAATATGGTGAATAATATTCATCTCATTTCATGTAGAGATCGTCTTTGTTTTAACTATGTTCTCAATCAACACCATTGAGATAATTTTGACAAATTTGTCTCTTGGCACACCTTGACCCCCTTGCAATTTGTTCATAGTGATTTTTGTGGTCTACTTCCTTCTACTCCTTTCTCTGGGTTCAATTACTTCTTAACTTTCATCGATGACTTCTCCAAATGCACTTGGGTTTATTTCTTAAAACTTCACAGTGAAGTTTTTGACATGTTTTTGACCTACAAGGCACTTGTAGAAAAACAATCTAGACATGAATTTCAAAAGTTAAGAATAGATAATGGATGCAAATATGTGAACAAAAATTTACACCTTACTGCATTGCATAGTGCATTTAGATGCAACATAACATTCCATATATGACACAACAAAATGGTGTTTTTGAAAGAAAGAAGCGTGATCCAATCTAAGGGATTAAGTTCTCGTTTTTGGGTGGAAGCCATTATTTGTGTAAATTACATAGTTAATCACACTCCCACTAAGGATTTAAAGATATAACAATGGAATAAGCATGGACTAAAATTAAACCAGATGTAAGCAACTTTCATGTGTTTGGTAGTGAAGAATGGTATCACATTCATAATGAGAAAAGGGAAGCATTACAACCTAAGAGTGAGAAGTGAATTTTTGTCAAATATTTTGAATATGTAAAAGGTTATCGACTTCTTCAACCTTATTCTATTAAAACTATTAGTAGGAGAGATGCTAATTTTGATGGAGGTCTCTCGGTATATAATCCTAATTAAATAGTTGTGCCATCTTCGATGATTGTGCCATTCTATACTCCCAACTTTTATGCTAATGCTCTGTTGATCTAAAAGATTGTTCAAGGTATTTAAGATAACATCACAAGGATAAATCCCCTTGTGTTTTTAGAGAGGTGGTACTCCTCTTTCTTGATATATGGAAGATTCTTCTTATGATCTTAGATGCACGCAATAGAAAACCCCAACAAATCTCCCATAGAATTCCTATATACAGATCTACAAAATCTTATATATAGATGTACTTGTCTTATATACATGTGTATAAAATCTTATATACAGATGTACTTGTCTTATATACATCATTTCATTCAAGAAAAGGAAATAAATATGTCTACAAAGATTTGTATCTACAGGGTTTGGAGTCTACTTTCAACAAATATTCTTCCTTCCTTTTAAAATAATGTGAACCCAGAATCAACTATGACTTTGAAAGATGAAATATATAAAAAATATGAATAGGTCATCGAATAAATTTAAAGGACTTATGTGTTAACATCAAATGAGTTTGTAAAACATCATTTTCTCAAGAATCCATTGATACATCACCACACAAATTCATAAAAACAACATGACACTCGAATAGTTCTTTGAGGGAGAAATTAATGATAATATCTTGAACATAACAAGTTTAACAATGTCTGAAAAAAGAAGGTTGAAACAACCTCAACAAGATCTCAATGAAAACTAGATAAACCGAATTAAACTACATTTTCATTTTACAAGCCGATATTTCACTCCTTTGGACCTGGAATATCATGAAAATGATTGGAAGAATTTAGAGAAAAATTTGATCATACCATATCTTCTTGTTGCCAAACATACATGGAAAACCTAATGGAAAGAATCAAGGAAAGACGAGGGAGAAAGTTGAGCAGGTTAATTCACAAAATATTGAAAAAGACAAAACTTGCTTATGGGAAGAAACCACCACTGCAAAAGCTCCTCCTTGTCGATCCCTTGAATATGATTATTTTATTCTTTTATAAAATTCTCTTCATCTTCTTGAAGCTTCTTTAGGGTTAGAGTTAGGTTTTTATTTTCTCCTTTTTAAATGTGAACTTAGATATTTGTGCCATAAACTAGGACCCACTTTAGAAGTTCATAATTTTTTAATTGATCCAAAAAGGATCTAGAGAAGGCTAAGAACAACTCAAAACTCACAAAGGCAACTTAGGATGCTCATAATGGCTCCAACAGACAGAGAAAGGGAAGAAATTCAAAGTTCCCAAAACTCGGTGAAAATGGCATGATCGCGAAGAGCGCGTCGCAATATTTCTAACATCACAAACGACTCGTCAAACGTAGTTGCAAATTGAAAGATATTCACGGTCAAAGTTTGGTCAACCTAGCCCAATCAGTAGGGGATGAGTGAGCATCCGTACTGCTGACGTCAGCATCTGTACGGATGACATCAATTTCTGTACAAAAAACGTGGTAGGAGCAAGGAAGTGACACGTTGTATGATGATGTGGCAACACCAAAGGCTGCCATGTGTCACCCAGTTTTGTTGTTTTTGGACTGATCCGTGGACCAATCAGATTGTGCCATGTGGAATTCTGTACAACTGACATGGCATGCTGACATGTCATGTTGAATTGGTAGGGGACAGGGTGGTTCAATAAGAGGCTGCCACGTGGCCCAATCAGGGGCTGCCACATGGCAGGTGGGAAATGCACAAGGACAACCCGTGAACAAAATTTGGGAAAAAAAATGTTGGCGGGTTGTTGACGGGCGAAATTGACCGTCTGTCAACTGAGAGAGTGGAACCGGTCCAGGGTTGTCTAATAACCCAAGTCATTTGGAATGAACCACCCTGACGGGTTTAGCGGCTCCGTTAGCCGATCTAAGGTCCTAAGAAAACCAAAGAGAAAACTAATCTAAACTAACTAAAACTAAATAAAACAAACTAATTAACTAACAATAAATAAAACAAACTAATACTAACTAATCTAATTAAAACTAACTACTAAACAAACAAACTAATCTACTATCAGAAATATAACTTATTTACAATATATACAATATTCACAAAATACAGATTTAAATAAAACCTGGAAAACTCATTTGCAATCTGCCCTAAGACAGAGAAAGATTTTATAATTTTATAAACAAGAAATAAAACTTACTGAAATTAAACAATCTAATATACTAAACACACATATATCTAACTATACTTATATCTAAACTAAACTACTAATAATATACTAAACAAACATATGACAAACTGACCTAGAAACGCTCCCAATTTGTCCTGTGTATGATGACTTCGAAGCTGGTCGGAGGAAGGAAACTCGCACCGGATAATCCAGAAGCTTTTCGTAAACGATAGGCTACAATGCTCTTTGAGTTTATTTACAAGACAAACAAGACATAAAAAAACATAACAATTATATGATTTATAAATCTCTGCAATAAGGGAAACCTGTTATGCAAAAACTTATACTTAATAATCCAACTTATGAAGAAGAGAAATCTGTCATTCACAAACTGAATCAAGCAACTGCTATGTTTTTTAAGTGCTGGAAGAAATCAGATATGGATTATATGGATTAAATCATATCATTTGCAGAAGACTAAGATAGCTAAAGTAGTCATTAACCAAATGCAAATTGATACACATAAACATGAAACAAAATATTGATATCATGAAAAGCTAAAGCTGTAACAAAACATCAATTTCTGTCTCTGTTTGTATTAAAATTCCATATCTTTGTTCTCCCACGAATGAGGATGATTATTATTACAAAAATAATAAGTATTTATAAGTCTTTCCACAGGCTAAAACCTCCCTGTGGAAGTTAAAACTGTTTACAAAAATCTGGGAAGATCTCCCAATGTTCAACTAAACTAGGAAATTAAAATGCAAGTAAAATATCTAAATATCCTCTAAACTGTCCATGAAATCCCATGTAATTTCAAATTCACCTGAAATGGACCAAAAATAACAAGTTAGAGAGATATTTTATTAGCAAAACAATAAAAATGTAATTCCACAGACTTAGCTACATAATCATCTGATTCTGTAGCTAGTCTAAAATAACACACAGAATCAGAATTGAAACTAAATCAAATCTTTTAAGAAATTCCATTCAATTGACATCCAACAATTATTTGAGAATGAATCATAAATTGAAACCGTCATTCCATTATGAACTCAAACAGGATCAAATGATAACAGAGATAGATATGCTCTATTTAATTTGTTTTCACTAATTCGGGTATACAACATTATTTTGGATAATTGAACAGTAATGAAATTGTTTTTTAACCAATTGAAATCAACACCAGCCACTTATGTTGCTTCAGCTATCAGCAAAATCGTTTTAAAATCCAATGCAATCAATACAATCAAAACAAGTTTTATGCAATTGTTATGCCGTCTCATCAAAAGGTAACACAATCGAATCTAAACAGAATCATGTTCAAATTGTTATAACTGTATTGATATAACAAACAATTCATGCCATGAGCGAACTAAACCAACACTGGTGCGTACCTGTCTGTAAACGAAATCGTAATGAAATCACTCAGCTGGTAACAGGGTTCATAAGAATTATCTAATCGTTTGTTTTTAGCAAACTGGGCAAACAAGATCATTCACGAAATCTTTTCCTGAGTGCATTTAGAAACAACTATTACCCGAATCTCCTCATACGAATTTAACAGAATGACACAATATGTCAATCTAAAACTTAACAGAATCGTTTTTGAAATCCAACCAAAACTATTTCTGAGCAAACAAAATTGTTTATGCTTATTTAAGAGAGGCAGAATCATGCTAAAAATAAACAAAATCCTACCATCCATTGTGAAATCAAATCGAATGATGGTTGTAGCTGCTTACATGTTTTTCTTCTTTTAAAAACCACATGTCCTGTAGATGTAAAAATTTGCTGGCAGACTGGTGGAATACCTTTCGAATTGATCAAGGGTTTGATAGAGGGAAAGAGGCACAAGGCTGGACAAGGTATATTGAGTGAGAGAGGTTCTGAGATCTAGGTCTGGAGAAATCATAAGCATTCTGGCAAATGCACACAGACCCAAAATGCATGTTCCAGCCATTGAAAATTGACCTGTAAAACGAGATCTAGATCTCTGTAGTAACTCACTTTCTGAGGAAATCGCCCATGATGAAGGTAAAGGGGCTAAAAACAGTTCTGGGTTTTCAATGGTTTGTCCTAATTCAAAACCGTTTGCCCAGCATGCCTCATGCAAAAACGTGACTCTGGGGGCAATTACGGGGGCAATCTTCTCTGGCAAAATGAAACCGAAACCGACTCTGAACACCATGGGGGTTCAATTCTTCCTTCGGGAGCCAGTAGATAACACACAGTGAGCCGGGATAAGGGACAAGGGTTTGAACAGAGTGGGCTCAGAGATTTTCCCAAAAATCAACAGAGGTAACCCTGTAAGGAGGCAGGGATTAATGCAAAGTGTGCGAGGGTGGTAGAGCTTACTTCTGCCATGCATAAGAGTTATTGCCAATAGTACCACCGCCAGTTTACATAAATATTCAACCTCACTATAGCATAGTTCAAAAATTATGTTGCTTGGCTAACCAATGAAACAATGGTAAGTGTATAAACAACGCGTGTAATCAAAAAATTATGCCATAGTGTTTAAACCATCAACATATAATTTGAAACCAAACTAAATGTTTTAACCATGTGCCAATGTATCACTTATATCAATCGTTTGACCAATGTGCCAATAGTTATAAAAACATTTATATAGGGATTATATTAAAAGACATATATATAAATAAAAATAATCATAACCCCTATGCATTGTTGTGAAACCAATGGTTAAGTAGGACAAACAAAAACATGTAAATCCAAAGCATCACAAACCTAATGAAACCAAGTCACATAATCAATCAAAAAATGTCCAATGAGTACAGTTCGAAAGTTTTGCCAGCTGCAAAATGATAAGTGAAATGTAAGCGCAAAGGGCATATCAATCAGAAGGATGACGACAGTTCAAACAATGATGCTAATGTGACTTTGAAGGACTAAGTTTTCATGCTTACAGTCGTGAAAACAAAACGAAGATAGGCGTGTGAAAAGGCGCAAAGAATAAAAGAGTCGTTCATTTGAAAATTGCGATGAAAAATCAATGTTTGCGAAACATTGGTGTAGGCAGCTTATAAGACAATGAAAAATGTGAATTGGCTGCCAACACGGGTCTGCCAAATCTGGCGGACCACGCCAACCATAGCCACAGTTTGAAATTGTTGGAGAAGGTTCTAGAGCCACCGCCAAACTGGTGGAATAGAACTATACATATATATACATTACAACAATGCAAAGCCTAAAAGGAGAGTCTGTGGGGTTTGACCTTGAGACCTCCGCCATAACCAATGCCTTAATATATCCGCCCCTAACCAGAAGGTTGTGGGTACCACATAGTAACCAATGCTCATTTTAATTATTAAAAGGTGTATCCACGCGTCCACAGAGGTGGAGAAGAGGCACGCGGACCGTATGACCATCCGAGCACACTTTTCAATGCAAAGTGCAATCATCATTGCAGGTTGCAGAGGGCACGAAAATGGAGACATAATTCTTCTTGGGCCTGGGAGTGCCAAAGTCAGATCGAGGCATGGAGACAATCATTTTTGGGTAATTAGATGCCACAAATTCAGTGGTGCTGTATGTTTTCTGATCTAAGCATTATATATGCAGCTTGATTTCAGAATGAGGTATACTTATGTATTTTGCCAAATTCTTTTGTTGAGTTAATGAAAGAGCCTACCCATTTGAGAGCAGGACCCAAAGACGTAGTCCACCAGGGACGAAATCCGTTATCAAGTTTTGTGTTCAGATCTGATGCTTATGTCTCTTCACTTTTGAGTTTTTCCTTCTTTAATGATGCACTTTAATTTATGCTCATTTAATGCAATTATTTATAATTCACGATGAAAAGATCTCGGATCATGTTGGTATCAGAGCAGTCATCTTTGACTTGAATTTTTGAGTGTGAATGCTTACTAGGGCCAAGCATAAGCAGGGTGAAGGAACTCTTGAGACTTTCAATCCCGAAGTTGGCCATGTATCCTGAAGGAAGAAAATGGGAGAAGAGGACAAGCGTGATGAACAACAGAACAACTTTCACATGGTATTTTATCGCATGTCAGAAATGGTCAAATGAATGTATGGAGATTATGAGAAGAGGATGAATAAGAAAGGGAAGAAAAAGGAAGCACATGCAGATGATGAAGCTTCAGTAAACCAAGGGGTTGGAGGAGATCCTCCCGAGCCTCCATCTTCACCTTCAAGTTCTAGTTCTTCTTCCTCTACGCATTCTCATCATTCTCATCATTCTAGCCATAAAGCCTCTTTTAAGAAACCATTATTAAAGCTTGATGTAAAATTTTCTTTACCTATGTTTAATGGAGATGCTAATCTTGAAAAGATAGATAATTGGATCTGACAGGTTGAAGTGTATTGTCGTGTCCAACATATTGATGAAGAGGAAGTTAAAGTGCAATTGGCTTCTCTTCGGTTGGAAGGCACCGCTCTTGTATGGTGGGAGAGAAAGCTTCAGGACATAAGTAAGTGTGGTAATATTCTTTCCTTGTGGTTAGAATTTAAATCAGCAAAAAGGAAACAATTTTATCCATTAGGGTATTTACATAAAGCAATGATGGAATGTCAAACTTTAAGGCAAAGTAAAGGTCAAACTGTACAAAGTTTCACAGAAGAATTTAGAAAGAAATATCTTGCATTGAACATTCCTTTGGATTCTTATGAAACTTTAATGGAGTATATTGGCACACTTCACAGTTATACTCGTCATACTTTGCTCTTGTTTAACTCCACTAGTATTGACAAAATTTGTGTGCAAGCCACTCACCTTGAGAAAATGGGAAAACATGTTCAAGAAGATGCCATGAAGAAACCTTCCAATCTCCCACATAAAAAATTTAAGAAGTTTAAAAGGAAGGACAATAAGACTGCCATAGTAACGAGAGAAGGAGGAAAACCATCTTGCACTCATTGCAAGAAAAGAGGTCACGATGAAGAACATAGTTGGAAGCTGCATCCATAAAATAAACCGAAACAGTTTGGTGGAAAGGGGAAGACAAAAACCGTTGCTACAGTGAAACAAGATCTTAGTTCCAATTCAGGAGATGAAGGGAAGATCACAGTGGTTGGAGTACAAGGTAAAGATTCTCTTCATGCTAGTTCAAGTTCCAATAATGAATCTCATGTTGATGAACGAAAGAGGAATGAATTATTTCACTTAAGAGTTGTGTCTAAACATACTAAGATAGATACATTATTTGATCCGGGTTCCCAGGTAAACTTAATATCTGAAGCACTTGTCAAGAAGATGGGTCTTGAAATGAAACCACATCCGAAGCCTTATCCTCTTGGTTGGGTATGTGATAAATCAAAACTTAATGTCACCAAACAATGTAGGATCAGATTTGCTATTGCTTCAAATTTAATTGATGAAGTGGATTTGGATGTTGTACCACTTGATATATGTGGCATAGTGTTGGGAAGTCCTTATCTTTATGATAGAAAAGAAGTCTTCTTCCGTCATGAGATCAAATACCACCTTACTAAAGGGGGAGTGGAATATATTGTTAGAGCTCACAACATGAGGGTAGATACAACACTTGTTAGTGTAGGGAAAATGAAAATATTTATAAACACTAGTAAGAGATATGTACTCATGGTCGTCAGAGAGAAAGATGTCGGGACATTCGACGCTTTCCAAGGGTGTGATCCATCTCATAAAANTATTGTTTCTAAGTATGATGATATTTTTTAGGAACTAGATGGATTACCTCCTAAGAGGGAAATCCAACATGAGATACATCTTCAACAGGATTCTCCCCTTCCTAATGTGGGAATGTACAAGATGTCAGTTGTGGAGATGACAGAGATCAGGAAGCAGGTACAGGGATTATTTGATCAATGGGTCATCAGACCCAACTCATCTCCTTGTGGTTCTTCGATCGTGATGGTGCCAAAGAAGGATGGCACATGGCGAATGTGTGTCGATTACCGAGCCTTAAATAAAATCATGGTGAAAAATAGATACCCTCTTCCTCATATAGATGATTTACTTGATCAATTGAAGAATGTTGTTTATTTCACTAAGTTGGATTTGCGTAGTGGATATCATCAAATCAGGGTCACAGAACATGATGCATGGAAAACTGCCTTTAAAACCAAACATGGATTGTTTGAGTGGTTAGTTATGCCATTTGGGCTTTGTAATGCTCTAACAACTTTCATGCGTGTGATGAATGATGTATTCAGGCCTTTCGTAGATGACTTTGTGATTGTATATTTAGACGACAATCTTATTCTTAGTGGGACTTGGGATGAACATGTGAGGCATGTAAAGCAAGTATTGGATACTTTGCAAAGGGAAAAGTTGTATGTAAATTGTCTAAATGTGAATTTGGCAAGACTGCACTTGTGTACTTAGTTCATATTGTAGGAGGAGGACAATTGAAAATTGATCCTTCGAAAACTAATGTAATTGTAAATTGGCCTGAGCTAAAAAGTGTAACCGAAGTCCGAAGCTTCTTAGGTGCAGTCCAGTATTGGAGGAGGTTCATTTCCAACTTCTCCTTTATAACAACTCCTTTTCATGCCTTAACTAGTGTGAAGAACACTTTTCAGTGGGAAGGAAAGCAACAAAAATCTTTGAACGTTTTGAAGGAGAAGATCAGTACCGCACTAGTATTAGCACTGCCGAATATTCAACAACCTTTTGAGATCGAGACAGATGCCAATGGATACGCCATGGGTGCAGGATTGATGCAATATCGTAAGCCTATATGTTACCACTCTGAAACCTTTAACCAAGATGTTGTTAACTATCCTACATATGATAAAGAATTGTATGCATTAGTCCAGAGGATAAAGAAATGGAAGCACTACTTGTTAGGGAAGAAAACAATCATACATGCAGATCACCAACCCTTACGTTATCTCCAAGCACAGACCAAATTGAAAAAATTTCGACACTATAGATGGATGTTTTTTCTACAACAATTTCATTTGGTAATCAAGTACAAAAGGGTACAACTAACAAGGTAGATGATATGTTTTCTAGACCTCCTATTGCTACTTTTATTATTTTGAAGAATACTTCTTTATCTCATGATAGCTATGTAGAACAATATGCCATCGATGAAGATTTTAAAGAAGTATATGTGAAGCTAACCCATGGTGCACATGTAGAGAACTATTGTCTACAGGAAAAACTACTCTACCATCTTGGAAAGCTATGTATTCCTATAAGTGAATGAGTCCATGTAATACGAGAAGCTCACACTTCTCTTGTGTCTGGGCATTTTGGGGTAGGAAAAACTATGGATCATTTGCAGAGGTTTTGTTACTGGCCTCAAATGAAAGAAATTATAACTAAATATGTAAAGGGGTGTGTGATGTGTTCTACTTGTAAGCCCACCAATAGAAAATTGGGGCTATACTCACCACTTCATGTTCCATCCCATCCATGGGAAAGTATCTCCATGGATTTTGTAAGGGGGTTACCAATGACCAAAGGGGGTCATGATTATTTGTATGTTGTACTAGATAGGTTCAGCAAGATGTGTATCTTGATTCCATGTAAAAAGGAGATCACTGCTAAGCAGACTGCTAATCTCTTCTTTCAGTATGTTTAGGTTCACTTTGGGTTACCCACATCCATTGTCTCGGATCGAGATACTTGATTCCTTGGGGACTTTAGGACTAGCTTATGGAGGATGATGGACACCAAATTGAAGAGGAGAACTGCTTTCCATCCACAGAACGACGGGCAGACAAAGGTGGTAAACCGAACAATGGTGCTTTTGTTGAAATTACTAAGACAACTGAGAGGGGGGGG
>SNQJ01S0112093.1:0-18052 GCA_010110895.2 Picea sitchensis
TAGAGATGGCTTCGGGAGCCAAACAAATTTTTGTAGGAAGGGTTATGGGATGTATCCTTAACCTGGGAGAGTTTGTCACAAGGTCCAACTTGTACGTCACGATCCTAGGATCGTATGATGTCATGATTGGTATGGACTGGTTGGAATCACATGAGGCGATACTCAACTGTAAGATGAAACGGTTGATCTTGGTCGATGATGAGGGACAGAGACGAGTGATTGTAGGATGGAACCAGGGAGTTTCCCTGAGGTTCGTCTCTTCCTTACAACTTCGGAAGAGCATGTGCAAGGGGTGAAAGATTTATGCGATCCTTGCGTTAAATGAGAAGGGAGTAGCGAAAGGTCTAGAACACCTTCCAGTGGTGAGAGAGCTTGCAGATGTCTTTTCGGAGGAATTACCTGGGATGTTGTTGGAGAGGGAATTGGAGTTTACCATAGACCTAAAACCGGGGACTGAACCGATAAGAAGAATTCCTTATCGGATTTCAACTCTTGAGTTACAAGATTTGAAAATGAAACTGAAGGAGTTATTGGACCTGGGACTGATACGTCCTAGTGTGTCACCATGGGGTGCACCTGTTATTTTCATACGGAAGAAGGATGGGTCGTGGAGGCTCTGCATTGACTACAATCAATTGAACAAGGCCACGATCAGGAATCAATATCTGTTGTCGAGGATTGATGATTTGTTCGATCAATTGAAAGGTGCAACAGTGTTTTCAAAGATTGACTTACGATCAGGATACCACCAGTTATGGATTAAAGAAGATGATGTCCGTAAGACTGCCTTTAAGACGAGGTTTGGACATTATGATTTTACTGTTTTACCATTTGGACTGACAAACACCCCAGGGGTATTTATGAGTTTGATGAATGGGGTGTTCCATGAGTACTTTGACAAGTTCGTCCAAATATTCATTGATGATATTTTTATCTACTCTCGGATGATGGAGGAGCATGACGAGCACTTGCGCTTGGTACTACAGTGTTTGCGAGAGCACAAATTGTATGGGAAGTTGTCCAAATGCTCATTTTATCAATCGAAGATTCACTACTTAGGGCATGTCATCTTCAGCGAAGGCATCACTGTGGATCCAACCAAGGTCGAGGATATTATGGAATGGCCTGCGCTGACGAATGTCCTGGAGGTGCATAGCTTCATGGGTTTAGTAGGATACTATTGACGGTTCATCGAGGGGTTTTCGAAGATAGAAAATCTGATCACGGAATTGCAAAAGAAAAACAAGAAGTTTGTTTGGACCGCGAAAGCGCGGAAGCATTTCGGAGGCTTAAGGAGTTGTTGACAACAACACTTATACTAAAGGTCCCTGACATGGACGCAGACTTCTTGGTATGCACTGATACATCCAAGGAAGGGTTAGGTGGGGTATTGATGCAAGGTGGATGAGTGATCGCCTAAATTTGGAGGAAACTGAGAAGGCATGAAGAGAATTACGCGACACATGATTTGGAGTTGTTAGCCATTGAATATGCCTTAAAGGTTTGGAGACACTACCTTGTTGGATGAAAATTTGAACTAAAGACTGACCATTGTGGACTACAACACATATTTACGCAAAGCGACCTGAAYGTGTGACAACGATGTTGGTCGGAATTGCTTAGCGAGTACAACTTCGAGATTACGTACATAAAAGGCACAGTGAACCGGGTGGCAGACGCATTAAGTCGGAGACCGTGCATCTTTTTGGTGTTGCCTCTTCAGACGAATCTACATGAAAAGATTACAACTTTACAGTGTGATGATGACTGGTACAAAGAGGTCGAGGGTTTTATTGGACAAAACACAATGATGGTACCACGATTTGAGGGATTTTCATTTGATAGCGATGGTTTATTGAGGTTTAAAATTCGGATGGTACCACCAAACGATGAGTTGAGGATGTTGATCCTAAGCGAGGCTCATAGAGCAGTATACATGGCTCACCCGGGAGTCACAAAGATGAGGGCATACCTTAAATCCTTATTCTTATGGAAAGGAATGAAGGCAGACATAGTCAACTATGTGGCCAGATGTCTAGAATGTTAGCAAGTAAAGGCTGAACATAGACACCCAACAGAATTACTACAACCACATGCTATTCCGGAATCGAAATGGGAGGTTATTTCGATGGATTTTATTGTTGGATTGCCACTGACGACAATGAGACATGACTTGATTTTTGTAGTAGTAGACACTATGACAAAGAGTGCTCACTTTATTCCTATGCATACAACGTATCAGGCACCTGACATAGCTATCTTTTTCATCAGTGAGATTGTGAGGCTGCATGGCATGCTTAAGAGGATTATATCCGATCGAGGATCAATGTTTATTGGATGATTTTGGACGAGTTTCCAAGAGGGCTTGGGAACCCAACTTAACTTTAGTAGTGCGTATCACCCAGAGACTAACAGGCAGACTGAACGAACGAACCAAACCTTGGAGGACATGTTGCGCATGTACGTGATGGACCAAAAAAATCATTGGGAAGAATTCTTGCCACTAGTGGAGTTTGCTTACAACAACAGCTACCAGAGCACCATTAAGATGACGTCTTTCGAGTTTCTTTATGGGCGACTGTGTCGGATGCCCTTGAGTTGGGATCGGGTTGAGGATAGGGTCCTGGTGGGACCAGAATCAATCCAAGAAATGGTAGAGAAAATGAAAAAAATAAGACAAAGGATTAAAGAAGTGCAGGATCGACAAAAGAGTTATGCCGATGCGCACCGTGTCGACCGTAGTTATGAGGTCGACGATCGAGTCTTCTTGTGGGTTAAACCGCATAAGAATTCGATCAGGTTTGGGAAGGGAGCTAAAATCTCTCCTAGGTTCATGGGACCTTTCGAGATTGTGGAGAGAAAGGGGCCCATGGCCTATCGACTAGCCTTGCCTGATTCTTTGAGGCGTATGCACAATGTTTTTCATGTATCTGTTTTGAGACATTATATTACTGATCTTACACATGTTATTGACATGATTTCCTGGCAAGTATCGGATGAGGGAGTGCTCACAACTGAGCTGGTCTACATCTTGGATCATCACATTCGACAGCTATGAGGTCGAATGGTAGATCAGGTCAAGGTCCAGTGGGACAATTATAGTCCACACTCGGTGACCTGGGAGGACGCATTTGATATGCGCCAATAGTTTCCATTTTTGTTTGATAGATAGACATATGATACTGTGATACACTTTATTCGACATTTATAATGTGAAACTTCAGGACGAAGTTTAGACCAAGAGGGGGTGTATGTAACATCTCGCTCTGGTGCACTGAGTGAACTTATTCTTTGAGGGCACTTGCTTGCAAGTGATCCAGATTATTATGCTATTAAAACTTTTGATTTTGATTATGAGGCGTTATGGGTTGATGACATGTTGTTTTACTACATTGACATAGACAGGTGTTATTGACTCAGTTTACTGAGTGCGCAAGATTTTGGACCTCGAGGATGAAGAGGCATCGATGGAACCCCTTGGACTCTGGATCAAGTCAGGGAGTGTACCATTGGGGTTTGATTGTTTTACTGTGATATTAGTGCATCTGTTTAGATGGTATGATATAGATATGTTCTGACATGATTTGTTGATGATGCAGGCTAATGATAGATTGCCGACTAGACTCACATATGGAGTAAAGGGGTCACGCACGACTACCAGAGATGTTGAGGGAGAGGTGTGGACAACAACCCTTCCACAACCTACTAGCACTCCTGTCGTGGTTCGAACTGTAGGTTAACAATTACGTAGTTCAAGAGGACCCACGATGCTGTGAGGGATGACTGCGACAATCTCTCACGATGATTCTAAGGGGCACAGAATAAGACAGGGGCCCTATTCCTTAGAGGCCCTTAGTCTCCCACAAGTTCACCTGGCGGAGTATTGACTCCAGGGGTTATTGATGTCTATCAAGTTAGTCAAGAGGTGAGTGGCACCCTTGGAGCATGTGGTGCATCCTGAAGGGCACGTCGCGCAAGGAAAATGGAGAGTGGGGAGTGGCACCGTTGGAGCATGTAGTGCGTCATGAAGGGTACATCGCGTAAGGGAACATATGAGGTGAGTGGCACCCTTGGAGCACCTAGTGCGTCTTGAAGGGAACGTCGCGTTGTTGATGATAGATGAATGAACCTAGATGGCCTTAGGATGATTAATGTGTTAAGTATTTTTAAAACAATTTCCCTAATTGAATGTCTCCCAGTATGAAATCTAAGGTCTCAGTCTAAATTACACAAGTGGTAAAATTTTATCTTCTCTAAAAAAATAAAATAATAATAATAATAATAATAAAAATAAAAACAACTTAAATAATAATTATGAACTTTGTTAAATCTTCTAACATGAAGGGAGTAAGAAATTTAATTTAATCCTAAAAAAAATAAAATCTGTTGATCTAAAATGTAAAAAGGGGGAATTAATTGTTTTATCTTTTTGATAATTTAAAATATACTAATTAAATGATAAAAGGGAAAAGGGGTTAAATTCCACACTTGCCTTTTTGAGTTCTAATTAAAAAGGGGAAAGAGGGAAAATAAAAAAATTAGGAAACTAGGGAAAAGAGGTAACATAAAAAGGGAAAAAGGGGAACTTCAGGGAAAAAGTGGAAAGTCAACTTAGTAAAGAATCTACCATTTAAGAGCTTTCTAATTTTAAACCGAAATAACAATTTCATAATAGGGAAAGCCTTTAAAACCTATAAGGGAATTTGGGGACACCTAGGAGTGATTCTAGGAGTAACTCTAGGTGGGTGAGGGAAATAAGATAATTAATTAATTAAAGAAATTAAATAATGGAGGAATGAAGGGGATGGGTGACACTTGTACGAAGAAGAATTTTTAGGAATTTATTTTTAAAATTTTAAATTAAATTAGATTTTAGGAAAGAGAGGAAGTTCAAAACTCTATATAATGAAGGAAGGAAAAGGAGGAAGGACCATCTTCTGTTTGTGTAACGTTACGCTGCAGAAATATTTACTTGACTGATTTAACCTGTGGGAGTTGGGATGGCCAGCTCGGTGAGGAGTGGTAGCTCGGCCTTGCGAGGCGAGCTGGGAGCTAGACGAAATCTTTGGATAGTGAGTGTGTGGCCCCTTTGTGGCTCGGGGGGCTAAGGGGGAAGAAGAGTACCCCTAGCATTGGCTGGGAGGTACCGATGAAGTCTCGCCAGTCGGCAAGCGAAAGTGGCACAGAGCGCGCATATGTCATTCAGAGCGGGCGAACAGGAAATGGTACACTCTCTTCATTTTTGTATGGTAGAATGTATTAGGACTTATGCTTCAATCTACTTATTTAAGGGAAAAGTAAAACAATGTTTTTTTTTTTTTTAAATTGGTGACTAAAACCTTCCTTAGCTTAGCTAGATGGTTGTTGACTCCCATGGCCTTCGTTTTCCGCTTGTCATGACCGCCCTGTGGTGTTGATTGTGACATTGAGGTTGTTTAGCCTTCGTCCCTAGCTCACTAGTCCTCGCCTGAGCAGTCGGCCAGGAGCCTGATCTACGATCCTCGCCTTAGCGTTAAAAGACCTATGGATCTCAACACCCTACTTTTCTGTGCGAGGATGATGAGCGAAGGACACATGTGTTAGTCATCTATCTTTGCTGCTTGTCTTGGGCTGATTGTTTGGCATGCGCCTTCTGGCAAAATTACTTCTGCGTATGGATTTACTGGAGTCCTTGTTGGTTTACCTCTGCGCTCTCGGAGGGTATCTTATCCCTACTGATTTCATGTTAGTTTTTTGCTCTTGGATGGAAAAATCTCATTGTTGTCCTCTCAAATGACCGAGTTCCCTTTTTAATTAATGCGACTGCGATTAACGCATTATTTGACAGTACCCTTGTTGACAATATTATCCTTTATCTACTCCGTGTTTCACTTATATACTGACTGTCTATTCCTCCAGTAGATAAATTGACAACAATTGCACATTTTATAGATAATATTTATGTATACAGGCGTATTCTACAGTCTAATGATATTACATACCAACAACGTATTTAATGGTTAGAGATATATCTTTAGGTGGGCGTAACATCGCGTTAATTAACCACGAAATGTTTTACTGTTGTGCATTTACCCACAACGATTTACATCACCAGGAATGCTGTGTTGATTGCGTTTTTATTTAACCTATAGATGACCTCGACATCTTAGTGAAGGATAGGCATAGATTTTTGTCCAACAATAAATGGTTAATGTTCTTCTTTATTCTTTGAGCAGTGATATAGTCCTATAGCGGATTTAATGTTAAATCTTAAATGCACACCCGAAGTTACACCACGTTCTTGTTATTTCGCACAATGATATATTCGTGACTATTTCATTTCTTTAAATTATGCCCACAACATACTTTGTTGTGGTTAAATACGAATATTAGGTCTTTGCAACAACTTCTTAAATGATTACTGATCGATGGCCGACTGTGGCATTTTGGTGAAAACGAATTTGTAAATCGTTTGCTTAAAATTTGTAGATGACTATCTCAGTTTGCGTTCTTAATTCGGTGTAGATCTTAGATGTAATTGTTGCAGTCCTTGTTAATTTCTCTGGTGAACAATATCTATGTGAAGTAAGATATCCTCTGACTATGCATGGCCGCGAGCCCTTTGAGACCACGATACCTACCTGGTGGGTATTGGTGATTCAACGTTGTAACTCTGAGTGCTAGCACTCCGCCAGTGCAGTTGGATTGAGCATTTCACCCTTGAATAGTGTTGTATGACAGTAAGGCCGAGCCGGGTGAGAACAACGAGAACCATCTCCTTAATGCATGCTTCTGACACCCCTGAACCCCTGCAAAATTTCCCTTCTAGATTGCGTGTGTTGCCTTGATACCTAGAGTTTTTGACTGTTATGCATGCACCTTGCCTTTGGATACCTGGCAGGTTTTCCAGAGGTTAAGACCGATGTTTCTTGATGCCTGGTGATGGTACCTTATTCCTAATTTCGTTCCTTTATTGAAGGCCCTGCCTCCCTTGTGTTACAACTTTGACAGGAGATTCTATCTTGACCTTTATGACCTTACCTCCGTCTGCGTTCTAACCTCCTTACCAGCTAGTAATTTTGATGATAGCCCGGGCCCTTAGTTTTTGGCTTTAAAAAAAAAAAAAAAAAGGAGACGTGTCCAAATAAGAGGCATATAACCTTTACAGCTTTAACATTGACTAAAATTTGACTCGCTTATTTGAATGCCTTTAGTGTTAACTGGACTCGTACATTAAAGACTAATTGTAAATGTTTATCCTTAGAAATTGTGTTAAATTGTGATAAAGTGGGTTATGACGTTCACTGTTGCATGCACCTTGCCTTTGGATACCTGGCAGGTTTTCCAGAGGTTAAGACCGATGTTTCTTGATGCCTGGTGATGGTACCTTATTCCTAATTTCGTTCCTTTATTGAAGGCCCTGCCTCCCTTGTGTTACAACTTTGACAGGAGATTCTATCTTGACCTTTATGACCTTACCTCCGTCTACGTTCTAACCTCCTTGCCAGCTAGTAATTTTGATGATAACCCGGGCCCTTAGTTTTTGGCTTTAAAAAAAAAAAAAAAAAAAAAAGGGAGAGACGTGGTCCAAATAAGAGGCATATAACCTTTACAGCTTTAACATTGACTAAAATTTGACTCGCTTATTTGAATGCCTTTAGTGTTAACTGGACTCGTACATTAAAGACTAATTGTAAATGTTTATCCTTAGAAATTGTGTTAAATTGTGATAAAGTATATGAATTTTTCAATCTTTTTAGATGGTAAAATGTAGTTCATGGTTTAGTATGGATGCTTTTATTTCTAGCTCTTCAACTCCATGTTTACTTCCTCTCCTTCAACTCATTGGGTCGATGAAACTAGAATCATACTGATGCTTGTACTTACTCACATTTCTTCAAGTCTTTTAGGTATAATCATGTTTTAAATAGGATTATCTCTTAAGGAGTGATGTTTTCCTCTTAAACAAGTTCTTATTAATGGTTCATGTACTTGTCTGATCTTGTTACATACATTTATGGATATAATTGGATATTTGTAGTTAATGTCTAATCAAGGATTTATACACTACATTGCTTTCTTCTTTAAGGTCAAGATGGAATTAGCAAATAGTTGACTACAATAAATTCAATTTGCTAAACCGATGTAATTGATGCTAGTAGGATTTATCGATGTCATCTAATTGGTAACTCAGACTCATTAATTTGAGTCATAATTCATGTTAAGTTCTATTGATAACTCGATGACTAATGGATTCTAGAATGGTTAATAAATCTGTAATCATGCCAATTTCTGTTCTGTAGATAATGACCTTTTAGCCTCAATAAGGGTTGACTCATTGATCTAAATCATTTTAGCTTGTGCCCTCAAGAGGTGTTGTTGTTCATTTTAATTAATGTTGTTCTGGGTTGTAAACATTTAATGTGCTTGGTCCGGCCAGGCCAGTAGGGATGTAGATGTCCTCGCCTCTCAACAATGGCCAACCCCTAGACCTTAAATGGTCAAAATCATGGGAACCCGGCTTGAGTATCATGTAACCCTGAGCTCCTAAATCCTTTATTTGTAGGGTAGGACGAACAAGTAGTCATTCTTTCGTAGAATGTTGCACGCTTCATCCGTTGCTTGATGTGCTTTTATGATTTGTCATTATGTTGTTGTCATGTGAGTTTCAAGTGTTGGTTCGTCGTCATGTTGTGATGTTGATTATAATTTCATTATTACCTTCCCACACACACAAAAAAATATTTAGAGTTCCTTTTACCAGTTGTAAAGCATAGGAGTCGTACCAAATGGGTCTATTACACATTAGAGGAATAATTCATGTTTTATACTCAATCACACAGAGTCATAAAATGCTTATCTATTTTATAGGTGTCAGAATCCTCAAAATTAACTAATTATGGGTGTTCACCTTTCCACCCAACCATAGGTCCATGCTGCATTCACTTCTGAACCCCGCCACCCCGCGCTGCTAAGCCATGATACCACCATGGAATTCTCTTCAAATTCTCAGGGAGATTGACAAGCAAATGTTACTCTCCTTCACACTACTCTTAGTTAATATTTTCTCATACCCACCTAGATCAGTGCCTTTTTGACTTTTATCATATGCTTTCCCAACATCAAGCTTGCATTCTTCACAGCTCAGGTTTGGATTTAGGCCCTCACACCAACCATGTAGCCAAAATTTTCTCTGATACTCAAGTTTATCTTCCCACACCAGGGCTCTCCATGGCACTATTTTCCTTATCAGACCAAAGTCCCCTCACACAATTACAGCATTCTTTTCTAGCACTCTCTGCAGCTGTTCTCAACCCGTCTCTTCTTTTCTCCTTTCAAGGAAACCCTATGGGTCAAGTCAATGCATAATTTGGTACTCATACAAAAATTTTCACAAACTTTTTCCTAACCAGATCTTCCCATGTCTCTTCTAATGAGGGTGGTTGGTTATTCAACTACTATCCCCCTTCTCACGAACCTGCTTTTTTTTTAAATATGAGATGAGGGAAAAGCACTGAAAATATTACTGGCACAATGCACTTTAGCATGATGAACCCTCTCTAAATTTCCACACTCTTTCCTCTGTGGTATCATGGTTTCAGACTTTGGGCTTCACCCCACAACTCGGGCTTTTGAATCTACAATTAATGGCACACACATTTACAATGTTTACATGCCATTGCATGGAAATCACTAATATGTGATTATATACATATAATCAAGGTTTAGAGAGGGGGTGTTACAATTCTCATTGCAAAGTCCTGAAAAATAGAACCCAAAATTTACACCCATCATTTATTTCACTTAATGGTCAGGATTTTGGTGCTTCTAAGTAATGTATGTTGTTGGTAAACTATTATTTCCAAGTATCTTTGTATATATTTGAAAAGAAAAATACCTTTAATGAAATTTTTTTTAAGGCCCCCCTAGGACATTCTAGCATCCCCTTCAAGAGGAGAGATGTCTGTGACACCAATTTCCCCCAGGAAAACCTCATGAAAAATTTTAGTACGTAATGGTGATTGTGGTAGATGATGTAGTTGCAACAAATTTGATGATGTATGAGGAAACATGATAGAAGATTTGAGCTACCCCAGATGTCACAGCTTGTAAAATGTTAAAGGCACAACTCACGTTGTCCCTTGTTACACCATCGTCACCATGTACAGTCATGCATGGATATGGAAATCTTCTCAAAGGCAGGGATCAAGAACAACAACATTAATATAGACATACCTTTTGTCACAACTTGGTTTTCCTGGAGGAGATCATAGTCCAAATGTCGTGATTCCACCAACAATTGGTATTTAGGATTCTTTATTAGATGAAAACTTGGCATCTCATCTCACAAATCCACAACAATTTATCACATTTAATGTGTCAAGAGAAAGGAAATTTACATGCTGTTCTAATCAAGAAGCCTATTTTTAATCATTGCAACCTCAAAAAGTCCATTTGAGGTTGGATTCAGTGAATAACATGGGTGTTTCTCACAAGGGAGGAAAATTCAGTGCAATTGCTAACCTTACTTGATGATTTTTGGAAAGTGAACCCACTGGGACAAAGGCTCAACAAGCTTTGCAGGCATGTGAGAGGCAATTGTAGAATGTAATAAAACTCCAATACACTGCACATTGCTGTTGAGAAGCAAATTCTAAACCTGGTACGCGGCTCATGGATTTTCCGTCCATGTTGTGGCTATGATTTGCCCTACCATATAAGGATATATCACCCCTATATGTGAGCTTCGCCAGGGTTCTTATAAGCCTCGGGTTACTTCTAATTCACCATCGAAGGATGTCGGGCTTGGGACACACATGTTGAATATACTTTATTTCAAGAAGTTCATTGCCCACAAGTGTTTTGATCGATAAGTTGTACTTCCACCTTTGAAACGCGTTGAAAGATATATGATTGATCTCTCTCTACTAAAAACATGTGATATTTTTCTACCAAAAACATGTCACATTTTTTAGTGGTTTTCTACATGGTTTCTTTGTCGAATGGATTCTCATTTCCTTAAGGAATTAGGGTTTTTAATTAATCCTGTGTCATTGGTTAGGGTTTTGGATACCGCTATTCCTATATGTATATTGTATTTAAAACAATGTATCACTATGAATGAATATATAGAATATGATGGTTTTACCGTTTGCCTGTGGAAAAATCTGTAATGTTTGTATTTTCCATTGTATCTTTTCTTTCTTTCATCAATATCGCTGTAGATACACAAGGTTAAGATCTACATTCTTAGAGTATCCAAATGAAGGTACATCATACTGCATTTTCTAATTTAGTCCCTCTTTTCCTGTGAATTAAAGCATAACATGTTGAGCCAACAACCCTAAGATGATTTACCTCGGTTTTAAAACCGTACCAAGCTTCATAAGGAGTTTGTCCATCTAAATTTAATGTAGGTGGACGATGGAGGTGTAAACCGCAGATGGGACTACTTCAGCCCAATATTTTGTGCTCAACCCTCTAAACTGCATCATTGATCTTTCCATGCCCATGAGAGTTCAGTTCATCCTTTCAGTAACTACATTTCAAGCATGGGATTTAGGAATTTGTTAGTTCTTAATCTACTGCTTGGACACACCAATCTGGCCGAAGAACGCATTTCCATTATCATTTCTCAGCAACTTTTCTCCAAATAGCCATTTTCAACCATGTGTTGAAAAAATTTACAATTTTTCAAAAGCTTCAGACTTTGCCTTAAAAAAGTACACCCATGTCATTCAAGTGTGGTCATCAATAAACAATATAAATTATTGACATCCACCAAAATAAGATTCCATATGACCACATACACTGCAGGACTAACCCAAATACTTCCCTTGTTGTTCATTATGAGCTGGCTTGAAAAGCTCTGTTTCTTTGCCAAAAATAAAAAGGCTTCACACTTGAATTTCTTTTCTTTGTGTTGGAAACCCTTTACCAAATCTTGAGACTTAAGTTTCAAGAGTCTGTCAAAGTTTAAGAGACCAAATCTGAATGAAGCAATTTCGTGACCACTGCTGTCAGAACTCCTTTCCTTTCTTTGGATGACTTTCCCATTCATTCTAGTAACTTCCCATCTTCATATACAGTCATTATTTTTTCTAATATATCTCTTAATTAATCTTCACCAAACCATCTTGGATGACAATTTTCGCGTCCTAAACTTGTCCGATTGTGACTAAGGATAACAATTTTTTCCTAAAAGTTGGTACATACCAAACATTTGAAATCCATTTCATCAATTCCGTGGAGAAGTACCCCTAATCAAACTATTCTTTGAGGTATATGAGTTGTATCATCAGATAAATAAATGATATTTAATTGAACATATTGATAATTAAAAAAATAGTCTCTACGATAAGTCATATGATGTTTATACCCCTCGTGTTCAATATCCAATCATTACTTTCAAATGAATCTCATGCTAAACTCATTTAAAAACATATTCATATTTATCATCCTGGTAATATTGATCCTCTGCATATTCAGTTGATTGTTGAGAATTTGAATTTGATATCTTCTTAAACTTTTGCAATTGAACATTGCTTGTATGACAATTTTGTAACCAATCTCTTCGTTTCTGCCAAAGGCATAAGTGCAAATTTTGTAACCACCCTTTGTTCACGACTACAAGCGAAGCATAAGTGCGATTTTTTTTTTTTTTTTTGAGGGGAAGGATGGCGACGACAACAATAGTTAACCACGCAACTGGAAACTAACGCAAGCACACCGTCCAGGAAATGGGCTACTACGACTCCACGTGCTGGCACAAGAGCAACTGGGTGAGTCATGCGTAGAACAATAAGGAGGATCGACTACGCGCCCGACACAAACACGACCATGACTACAAGCTAAGGGACATCATCCCCATCCTGACTCAATGGCCTGGATGAACAAGACTAGAACCTCAAGGCGCGCAAACCAACCGCTTGATGGCATTCAACCTATGCACCAAGGGAAAACTCACAACGCTCAATGACCCTCAACAGAAGGCGCTGAATCCGACCAAGTTATCCTTCGCCGCTATCCAATAGGGTGCGCCATGATCCCCTCATCAGGAGTCATGTTGTTTCCAGGTGATAGACATGTCAATAACCTTGGTTCTACTCCTCCTAACTTAACTAAGGAATCTGGAACTCTGATGTGCTAGGAGACAAAAACTAACAAGAAGGCTACACACAAACCCTAAGCAATGGGTCGCCCAGACGTGAGATGGCTACCACCAAGGGAAAAGCTCAAGCTCTTACCCGACTCTACCAACAACCCGTACCATAACTGACAACCCAAAAATCTCAGTGTGAAGGTTGAACTGCTACCAAGCTACTAAGGTCAGGGATGTTATCATAATGTGCACTAAGAAAGGCACTCAACCAATTCAATGTGCTTATTAGTCCTTAAAAAATATCCAAAAAAGGGTGATCTACCTATCATTTTAAAGGTGCTCCACGCTACTTTAAAAGATCGACAATGTTGTCTAGAAGGGCTAATCCTGAAAGTGGTGGATGTCTATGTTCTAAAGCCACTTCAAGGCTATCCTTTAAGTCATTTTATGTTGTTATGTGGTGGTAAATGAAAGCCCAAGGATGCTAATCAAGAAATTTTTAAAGCTACCATGTTGTTTATGAAGAAGGGTCACCTGAAGGTTAAAGTACGAGAATTAACGCTATTAACGAGCGCTATCCAAAACAAGCTATACTTTACAAATACTTGAGGCTTGGAACAACCATAATTTCTCCAAAAGGAAACGTCTAAGAAAAAAATTGTATCTAGAGATTTTGATTGTGCTTAGGTTCATAATCCTTCTAAGGGAAAAATAAACTCTAAAATTCAATACTCCTATTAATCCTCAAGGTGTCCTATGGAGAGAACTTATGTAAGGAATCCAATGGACGTTGACAACCTTCCTGCTTTAGGCTAAATGAAGGATTCCACCAACTAGAGTGGGTATCCCTCTCAAAACACTCAAGATGAAACATTTTTCTTTTAAGAGAGGTTGATTGTATTACAGGTAGGGCATTAAACTACAACATTATTATAATTATGAGCTTAATATGACAATTATGACAAATTCAGGAAACAATGCTTCAAGTACCAAAAGGAGTGATGTTCGTTGATACTGAAATTGTAACAATATAATCCCCAAAAGGAAAAGATGTGGTCAAGTGTAACATTCGCTACCCCAAAAATAACGACAACTAGCATTCAATTGACACGCTCAACTGGGAACCCTAAGGAGAACTTCAATACTTTCATGCAGGATAAGCTGCTAATCTCCATAGGGCGTGCAAGTCATAGTCACTTAAGTTAATTTAAAGTAAGGTTGTAGCCCAACGATCTGGAAGGTCGCAGGTAAATTAGCAGAGTAAACCACCATCAGCGAGAGTATCCATTGCGTTTTTTAAAAGGCAAAAACGCTAAGAAATTATAGGTTATGAAATGAACTCTCAAGGTAAGTTTGCTGGGTAAAAGAGTAACTCTAACCAGCTAACTAGTTGTCCAGAACAATGTGGTTTATAGTTGTTCTCAAAGGAAATTAAATAAGGACGCTTGATAACCGCTGGGTGCATAACGCCCTATTCGCTGAGTTATTACATTTAATAAATTCGCGCATAATGAGATGAATATAAGCATCACATAATTGAGTAATGGCATCGAATCACAAAACAACCTGATTAATGTGATAATTAATAAATAATTAATAAATTCATTTAATAGTTGTTACCTTCCAGCTAAGACCAACCTTCCAGGTCTTCACCTTCTCCCCATAACGCTCTACAAGATCCACACGCCGTCTAAACTAAGCAACTGTACTGTCTAACTATGCGATGGTTTTCTTAAATTATGGATATCAATGAAATGATGACATTTCTAACAACTTGGCCAGGTGGATTCACTGACCTCTTCGTAAATAGCTTCTAAAGAGGCAGCTTACAGTCATTCTATAGATGCAAAATCGTATTCCTTAAATCAAAAACGTCGTCTTCCCTGAGGGCAATTCGTGGTTTGTTTTTTTTTTTTTTTGGGCAGTAACAACAAGGAGTGAAGTCTGCGTGACAGTACAATTCGTGGTCATAATCTGTGGTAAAAATCGTGGTGACAGTAAGGACCAATTCCGCTACAGTAAATAGTTTAATAATTTACCATTTACATCCTAATTTACAATTGATTTACAGTATCATTTAATATCTACAGTAGAATTTGTAATCCACAGTATAAAATAAAATCTATAGTATAGAATAAAATCTACATAATAGTTTACCATTTAATCTACAGTAAAATTTAAAACCAAGTCCGTGACACTATAATTTACAATCTACGGTCAGTAATTCACATTGGTTAATTTGCACAAGATTACGGTTAAAATTTTTACCTTCGCTATACCAGTAAAACATAGAGCATTCGATGACTTGATGACCCAACGCAGAGCATAAATTCGCATATGTCAACTCTGAAAAGATTGACCGAGTTTCTAGGCAGACCAAATGTAAAAAGACACAAAAACCACCCAGTAATTTGCCAAGAGATGTATCAACATGGACTTAATTTAAAACTTATACATTACCAGGATACCAACAAGGTTTGCCGAGTGAAATTAAATCTTTTACTTTACCAGGACACCAATAAAAATTGTAGCCAACAGTAAGAGAATGCATGGAACCAAAGGGGTAAGTCGTTGAAATGATCGTGGGGATAACCAACACTACGCAAGAGTTCCATACACAGAGAAACTTTTGCTAAAAGGTGCAAGACAACAAACTGTCAAGGACAACAACATAAGTAGACAACCGAAAGGGACATGATTCACTCACCATCCTTGCACAGAAAAGCAGGACGTTGACATCCATAGGTCTTTTAATGCTAAGGCGACGACCGTAGATCAAGCTCCTAGACGAATGCTCAAGCGAGGACTGTTGAGCTAGGGATGAAGGCTAAACCACCATGAAGGTCACAATCGACACAGTAAGGTGGTCAAGACATGAGGGAAGACAAGGCCGTAGGAGACGACAACCAAGGAGCTAGGCTAAGAAACATTTCAGCTATCAATCTAAACATCCAATCTACTTACATAATCAACATGCAGATCCAATCATAAACCTACAACAATCTACCATTCAAACGAAGAAAGAGTACTGTTGCCTGTTTTCCCGCTCCGAGTGACGTCCGAGCGCTCTGTGCAACTCTCGCTCGTCGACCGTCGAGACCTCACCGGTACCTCCCAGCTAATGCTAGGGGTACTCTTCTTCCCCCTTAGCCACTCGATCCGTAAAGGGGCCACACACACTATCCACAGGTTTCGTCTAGCTCCCAGCTCGCCTCGCAAAGCCGAGCTACCACTCCTCTCCGAGATGGGTATCCCAACTCCCACAAGTAAATCTTCTAGTCGATATTTCTGCAGTGTAACATTACGCAAACAGAAGATTTCCTTCATCCCTTTCCTTCCTTCATTTTATAGAATTTCGAACTTCCTTTCTTTCCTAAAATCTCATTTAATTAAAGTTTTTTTTTTTTAAATTTCCTAAAAATTCATCTCCGTACAAGTGTCCCCCATCCCCTAAAATCCTCCATGAATTAATTTCTTTAATTAAGTAATTATCTTTATTTCCCTCACCCACCTAGAGTTACTCCTAGAATCACTCCTAGGTGTCCCCAAATTCTCTTACAGGTTTTAATAGCTTTCCCTTTTATTAAATTGCTAATTCAGTTTAAAATTAGAAGCTCTTAAATGGTAGGTTTTTTACTAAGTTGACATTCCGCTTTTCCCCTTAAGTTCCCCTTTTTCGCCTTTTATGTTACCTCTTTTCCCTAGTTTCCTTTTTTTTTGAGTTTCCCCCTTTCCCCTTTTTACTTAGAACTCAAAAAGGCAGGTGTGGAATTTAACCCCTTTTCCCTTTTATCATTTAACTAGTATATTTTTTTAAAATTATCAAAAAGATAAAATAATTAATTCCCCTTTTTACATTTATTACCACAGATTTTATTTTTATGAATAAATTAATTTCTTACTCCCTTCATGTTACAAGATTTAACGAATGTCAAAATTATTATTTAAGTTATTTTTATTATTATTATTATTATTATTATTTTGAGAAGACAAGGTTCTACCACTAGCATAATTTAGACTTAGGCCTTAAATTTCGTACTAGGGCAACATTTAATTAGGGAAATTGTTTTAAATTACTTAACATGTTATTTGTCTTAGGGCCATATAGGTTCATCCCTCTATCATCAACAATGCGACATGTCGTTCAGGACGCACTAGGTGCTCCAAGGGTGCCACTCGCCTCATCTGTTCCTTTGCATGACGTGCCCTTTAGGACGCACTACGTGAGACAAGGGTGCCACTCGCCTCTTTAGTTCCTTTGCGCGACGTGCCCTTCAGGACACACTACGTGCTCCAAGGGTGCCACTCGCCTCTTGGCTGATTTGGTAGACATTAATAACCCTTGGAGTCAACACTCCACTAGGTGAACTTGTGGGAGACTAAGGGCTTCTAAGGAATAAGGCCCCTGCCTTATTGCGCGTCCCTTAGAATTATCGTGAGCAACTATTGCAGTCTACCCTCATGGCATTGTGGGTCTTCTCGAACTAGGTAATCGTTAACCTACAGTTCGAGCCACGACGAGAGTGCTAGTAGGTTGTGGCAAGGATTTTGTCCACGCCTCTCCCTCAACATCTCTGGTAGTCGTGCGTGACCCCTTTACTCCATATGTGAGTCTGGTCGACAAGCTATTGTCAGCCTGCATCATCAACAAATCATGTTAGAACATATCCATATCATATCATCCAGTCAGATGAACTAAAATCACAATAAAGCAATCAAACCCCAATGGCACACTTCCTGACTCAATCTAGAGTCCAAGAGGTTCCATCGATGCCCCTGCATCGTCAAGGTCCAAAACCCTGTACACTCAGTAAAACCGAGTCAATAGCACCTGTCTATGTCAATGTAGTAAAACAACATGTCATCAACCCATAACGCATCATAATCAAAGTCAAAAGTTTTAATAGCATAATAATCCAGATCACTTGCGAGCAAGTTTCCTCAAAGAATAAGTTCGCTCAGTGCGCCAGA